>ML975351.1:0-101808 GCA_010015605.1 Decorospora gaudefroyi
TTAATTAATCTTAGGTTATAGTTCTTCTACGCACTTCTATATACCTCTAACGTAAGACTACACTAAGTTTAGATCTCTTATCTTACCTACGTTATTACACGTAGAGTTATTTTAGAAATATTATATAGTTACGTAGCGTAGTAGTAACTTCTAACCTACTTATTCTAAATTACCTATATTAAAAGACTAAGTCTTCTCTCTTTTTAAGCCTACTAGGCGCGCTAGGTAGAGGGTATTGCAAGAGATATAAGAAGGCGCGTTGCAATTTTAGTAGAGTGCGCGGATAACTAGTTTACGTAGATAAGTAGTAGAATACGTTAGGTATACTCTATTAGGTAATATGCTAAAGCTCTATATTAACTATATATATGCTAATAGGCTAATACTAGGCTTAATCTATAAAGTAGAACGATATAATCTCTATCTATAGTATAGCGTAAACGTTATTGTAATTGTGTTAGAGGGGAAGCTGCATTCGCTAAGCACTATAACGCATAGTTAATAAGATTTCTAGGAAGAAGCGCGTATAGTAGAGCAATTACGATTCGCTTGCCTAATACAACATGATCTAAACTATACAAAGAGGAGAGAGTACTTTAAAGGACAGTATCGACAGTCTTCACCAGGCCCCTAGTCTTCACCACGGAATTTCCTCACGCGTGTCGACATCGAGGAACTTTCCAGAAGTACTCTCCCGAGTGGCAGAGCTAATTACGTCTATGATCTTTCTGGCACTCTTAGCGCCCGAAGTCTCGGGCAAGTCGATGCCAGCGCCGATGGCCGCCGCGATTCCCATGTCTGTCAAGACGAAACTGTTTGAAGTGAAACAAATATCAGCACTGTTTTCGATGCTCATTGGGATCCTCCGCAATCGCGGCGCAACTTACCCCGGATGAATCGCAAAAGCGGTGAGTGATTCGTTCGAAACATGTAGGGTTCTGCAAGTCATGTTAGTCATAGCTCTTTGACAGCCTGGTCGCGACGAGAGCGTACTGTGTGAACCAGTTCTGCGCGGCCTTCGACATGCAATATGCAGCCGCGTACGGGTACCATGGAAGTGGAGCGGAGGTGGATCCACCTCGACTGGAGACCGAGATCCATTTCGGATCGCTTGATTTCTTAAGCAGGCTGCTTACTGCCTGGTACAGCACGACGCCGGACAAGACGTTGATGTTGAAGCTCTCGGTGAAGTATTTGGGATCGGCCATCTCGAGGGGAGCAGCGCCAATGGAGACGCCGGAGTTGTCGACGACGACATCGATGTGATCAATTCCAGCAGCTTCAGTAGTCTTAACAGCTTCTTTGGGATCCTCAACGTTTGTGTTCTCAACACCAACAAGCAGTAGATGTGAGCCGCTTGCTGTGGGCAGGCTCTTGAGTTCCTCCGCTTTTGGAGCCTTGGGGTCGCGAACAGTGCCGATAACAACGTGATCTGGCTTCGAGAGATAAGCGGCTGCTAGCGCTCTTCCGATGCCTACAATGCAGCGATGTCAGAATGGTGAGAATAGTGGGTAGTGGTCATACCCGAAGACGATCTGGACACGTACCTCTGCCGACGCCAGTGATGAGAACTATTGTTGGAGGAGCCATGATGTGAGTTTGTTTGCTTAATCACATCTGAGTTTCGACATGTCGGTCTTATTATAGTGACAGAAAAGCGAGCTCTCCTGCAGGATTTCGTGGTACCGCCAAGGAAAGTCCGCTTTCAAATCAAGCAATGAATGATCTGATTGCGGTTATTAGGCATCCGCTTGATTTGAAATCGAGCAGTCCTTTGGCAGATCTTGAATGTTCAGGGCCATCTACCGCTCTGTGTAGATGCCACGGGTGAAGTTGGTGGTGACGAATATGGACTACCTAGCTCGATCCTAGCAACGTGGGGCTGCGTCTAGGCGTTGAGACTCATAACTAAGCATGCAAAAGCAAGCTTCATGGCATATGTCTCCCCTGGTGTATATTCAGTAGCCGCCTGATTACAAAGTGTAACATTCTTGGCAGTCTACTAATTCGCTCTGGGCAGATAAGGCGCCCACCTGATTTCAAAGCATAACACTCTTGGGAGTTGGCGGTCTACTAATGCACTCAAGCACCTGCGTATATACATGTCATGCATGCTTAAAGTCTTTGTGCAAGACCTTCTTTTCCACGCTTGAGCACCAGTTATTTTGTTCGCTGATGAGAGTTTAATTGAGAGGTGAACAACATCTCATGAGGGAGATGAAACGAGTAATAAAGGAGTACTCTCTAGGGCTGCATTATTGATAAAATATGTTGCCCAAATGACTAGGTCCTCAACTAGAGTATTCTGGAATTTATTTTCAGTCCGTTTCTTGGGGTATAGGGGAATGTTTTTTAGTACATTCAAAATAGTCTTCACTGTCTTCCATTAATATAGCCACTAATTTTTCTACATCTAGTAATGTCATGTGCAGTCGTTTCTAAAACAAGAGGAGCTAAGACAAGAGACGCACAGAGCCCGGTAGGTATAGTCAAAGCATGTAGTCAGCGCGATCATGGACACCAGCCCAAGGCCTTGTGCGTTGCCATTTGAACAACCTGCTGATCTTGTACCCCACGAAAAGAACAAGAACTGGGCGATGGTCTAACCCCGATGGCTGTCGAAAAAAATCAAAGCAAATGCGGAGCAGGTGCAATACGAGTTCGAAGCGCTCCCGCGTGGTGCGACACTGCGACTTCAAACGGTAAGACAGCGCATTGGCCTCCTGATGCGCCTACGAATAACATAATGAATCTTGTCTTCATATTCATCACTATATTCTTTGACCAATTGCTACTGGCCGGGATTCACTTTTGTATCCAAGAAAGCGACCAGGGCAACTAGCAAAGCACCTACGTGACCGTTAGCGAAGGAAAATCGTTATAAATACAGGCATGAAATGGTTTCAAAGCATTCCCCGCGTACGTACCAGCTGTAACTACATAACTCCCGATTGTGAAACCGGTTTGCGTGCTCGTCTGGACGTCGGCCTTGAAATAGGTTGTGGCCACGATCGACCATGTGACAGATACGCAGATGCTTAACAGCACAGGGAACAAAACGATCCAGCTGGTAATTTTTGGATCCCAACCTCGAACGATATTCAATGCGCGCGTTGGTATATCGTGACTACTGGGATCGAAGAAGACTTTGTCGTTTATGAGTCTTGTCCTCAGGTCGTTTCCAATCAGCCCAGCCGGGTGATTGAAATAGTAAATTTGACGGTTATAAGGTCCATGACGTCCTAGAGCCAGTGGTAGACCGACGCGATCGCCTACAGCGTGAACCTGCTGGAGCTGTTCGTCTCCGCCATTAGCTCCCGGTCCGCCCGTTGAGGTAATGCACGAGTAGGATAATACTCACATCAACCACATCAATCCTCTGACTTGACTTTGCTCCAAAAAACTCGAAGAGGCCACCTCTTATCCGTATAAGATCGTAGAACACATGCAAGTGCTTCATCAATTTATCATCATTCATGGAAGTCGTACAGGGAACGGGAAGACGCTGCCCGTTATCCACGAAAATCACTAGCTCAGAGTTGAATCCGTCCTGAAGTTTCCATGCTGTGCAGTAGTCCTGGATAAAATCTTCCCTCCGCTCCGCAAGTAGAAAGTATGAATACCAGAATAAGCTCCAGGGAGGATTGCGTTGGGATTCTGGATCTGCGAGACGTGACCTGATGACCAACATCACGATAGACAAGCCGCTAGTTAGTTCACATTGATGTGCGAATATCGATTAGTACATACTAAGAATGTCTCTCCTCTCCATGAAGGTCTGCGATATTTGCCGAGATAGTCATGGCCGACGAGCCTCGAGATGGGTTTTGAGATACGTTTTACAGTAAAACGTATGCACATGTCGACTGGAGAGATACACATTTGGACGTAGAAGCGGAAGTACATCCACCATCGCCATCCTGCAGCCTGGAACAGAGGGGTTACGCTGATGGCTCTGCCGTTTTCGTAGTGAGATCGCAAAGCCGGAGACAAGAAATCAGGCGCCAGGTTCATGGTTAGATGATATTTAGTGGATCGTTAAGAAAGCTAGTTGAGATGCTTCGTGCGTACAATCCTCTCCGAGTCGGAGGCGCCGTAAACAGCGAATCCTTTGGGATATGTATGTGGGCGGTGATTTTGGGTGCATGTGGAGAGCTAGTTGACGGTACTGGATAACGCATATTTGAACAGTTGGATAACTGGAGAGGCAGGTTCAGCTACGGCCACAGCCGCGTTCAGCTCGATCTGGGTCGATCCAGAGGCTTTGTGGCTGCGTGCCAAGTAGCCTCTTTTCAGCTCCTCACTAGTTGACCAACGTACGTCAACATGCATGCCACCAGATACCTACTACTGTAACTTCTTCGCGAACGAGTCTAAACACGAGTTCTTGTTTGTATTATGGCTACGTGGCGTCATCTGCTATAGATCTTGGAAGTTAACGCTGATGACGTTAGAAAGGAATCACTACGCCTGCCTGAGGATTCGCATGCGCGTTGGAGCAATCTACCGGTACCCAGTCGCGATCTCAGCAACGGAGTAGTACCGACCGGCTCGCTAATTAGCGCCATAGCATGATGCGCCGTACTCTTGCGAACTCTGCACTACCGTCGGAGCTGTCATCGGCTAGAATGTTCGCGAAAATTCCAGTTATCGCGAAAAGCCACTAGAGACGCGCCTGCGGATGTAGCCTTGCAGATTTCGGGAAGGAAGTGGGACTGTACACCTACCCCATAAACGTACTTGGACCGTTTGAGAACACAGTGAAGCGAGCTGAAATATCTCACTTGTTTTGATGTTCTATCTCTTTCAACATCACACGGCCGTTGACACGTGAGGGGAGCGCATTCTCACTAAGTCCTAGCGCTGGGAGTAGCGGCTACTGTTGGCCTAATTAGTTTACGCTACGGTCCACACTAGAGTGAATTACTTACATTGGTGACGATCTAGGATAGACCTACGGCCCACTCACGGGCTGTACTGTGTAAGGTGGCTACGGAGAGGCAGCTCGAGAGGTGGCTGTGCAGGCCTTAGCTTTTGTTAGCTAAAAGGAGAGCTAAGCTACCTCTCCAGCCACCTCCCTAGCCACATTAATGGCCTCGAGGGCAATCTCCGAAAAACCTAACCGTACTAACCGTACTAACTACAACTACAGCTCCTAAATCTTCACTTCTACGGCTACAGGACTTTTCCACTCACCCTCTACTACTTACTGCTCACTTAGGCTGTAGGCGGTAACAGTAGACCAACGTAGTACGGACTACTCTCAGCGCTGTCAAAGACATTAACGCTGCATCAGATCTAACTCGGGTCTTGACCTTCACGTTTACGGAAACACGTTTCACGACCTTAACTAAGAAACAACATCCAATAATCGGCATGCGAACAAACTCCATCACCCAGCAACTCCGTACCGGCGCGCATCCACCCTTGATTTTGCTCATCCACGAGCCTATTGTCACTCCCCTCTCGCTCTTCCTCTTTGTCGCGCATGGCACGGCAGGCTCTTTCTGTTTTTTTTTCTTCGGTTTATCCTATCGCCTTGCAAAACAAGGGCGGCTGGCCACACGGCATCGCATATCTGCATGTCCTCGGCATCATACCATACATCTTGTGCATGTTGCGCGGGCTCGTCGACCCAAAGCGATATGCGAAGGTGGTCGCGCAATGCAACGGCGCTCTAGGTAATACCTAATAAAGCACGGCTTCCACTTGCTATGCTTGCTTCAGCCGGCCTTACCATCAGGCTTGTTTTTGTTTGCGTGCGTAGACAAACTCGCCAGTGCTTCCATCGATGATTCCCGTTTTAGCAGACGCGTTATTCATACCTATGGTGGTGGTACTTCAAATGTCGTCAGCAAACCACATTTTAGATGCACACTACCTGGGTTTATACAGTATCGGCTGTGACTTGCTAGCCCCGCCTGGCGTAGCATCGCCAGAGCGACGTTTCCTCTCTTTACCGCAGATTTGTATGCAAACCCAGGAATGCTTTATGCGAGTAGTGTGCCTGGTTCCTGCAGCTATCAATCATTTTGTCCTCATTTGCGTTCAATATAGGGTGAGGTAAGGATAGGGGACATGCCAAGGTATAAAACTGACGAGGCGGAGATATCGAGCTACCTATTTGAGATGACTCTCCGCAGATATTGTGCGACTTGATCCCCATACCTCTACTCAACTCCTTCCTATCTAGCATTCGGTACGATGCCGAGTCCAAATCTTATTTCCTCTCAATATAAAACCGTGCCTATGCCCGCACACGAAATAACGTTTCGAAAGTGATGTCCCCCAGGCCTGCAATCTTGGCGGATCGACATTATGCGAATACGAGGTACGAAGGCGGCTACACGCGAATGCGAATACTCGTATCTAGCGCATTACCCCAAGCATCACTGCACCGCCAAGTCCACAACCCCAGTCCACAATCCCAGCTCTTGACCTCGGCTGTACGTCAGCAGCATTCTCCGTCGTCTGGTTGGTCGTAAAAAGGAGGTTATGGTCAAGGTTTGAGGCTGCAATGCTTGGTTCCGCGGGATCGTACATCTATTCTCCGCAACGGTGTGGCTGCATGTGCGTCCCGTCGTGCATGGCGATGGCTTGGTTTGGCAAGGCGGTTACGCGTATACAGAGCGTATGGGAGTGGAGTTGTTTCGAAGCAATGCCACTAAACGGCTTGGACGTGGTTATAAAATGACGAGGCTATCCTCCGTGAAGATAGTTAAACATCAATACAACAGTCGAGACCTCGAATATCAACTTGAACTTGCAAGTCATCATGAAGCTCACCAACTGCATTGTTACATTGGCTACAACACTGGTATCTGCCAGACCACAAGACGATGCCCAACCCCCCAATCCTCATGAGTGGATGGCACCGGGACCCAACGACTGTAAATTCCCATTCTTCCGCCATCATTGACGTCAATCAGCTAACAGAACACAGTCCGCGGACCATGCCCTATGCTGAACACGCTTGCAAACCACGGTTTCCTTCCCCGCGACGGCCGCAACATTACCAAAGACAACGCCATCGCCGGGTTCAACGACGGTCTCAACTTCAAGGCCTCACTTGGCGCACTCCTGTGGGACCAAGCCATCATCGCCAATCCCGAGCCCAACGCTACTTTCTTCACGCTGGATCACCTAAACGTCCACAACCTCTTGGAACACGATGCCAGTTTGACGCGCGCGGATGCGGCATTGGGAAACAACCACATCTTCAACAAGACCGTGTATGAGGCGAGTAGGCAGTGGTGGACGGAGGAGATAGTCACACCGGAGATGCTGGCGAACAGCAAGATCTTCCGCCAACTGGAGAGCCGAGCGAAGAACCCCGAATATAGGTTCACGGCGACGACCGAAGCATTCAGTCTTGGAGAGGTGGCTGCGCCGGTTGTTGCTTTTGGAGATTTTGAGACGGGCTCGGTCAACCGCACGTTGATGGAGTATTTCTTTGGTGAGTCCAGCATCGCTTTAGACGGCGTTGTGAAAAATGCGCATGGGAAAGCAGTGTACTAACGGTGATGATAGAAAACGAGCGTCTGCCGACAGAGCTGGGTTGGACGAAGAAGTCGGATGAGGTCACGGCCAAGGACATCACCGGGATGACTACTGTCATTGGGAAAGCTACGAATCTCTTGACTGGTGGTACCAACGATATGGAGTCGATGCCTCATGGAAAGCGCAACCTCCACAGCGGGATGTTCTAGTAGGGCGAGTCACATCGTGATGTGGATAGAGGTTGGAGAGCAAATTCGGGGCTGAGTAACTCTAGAGATGATAGGAATAAACTCAATTTCAAGCGAACGGATGTGTTAATACCACGGTGATATTTGTTCATTCTTGCAAGCAATCTGTATCACCCTTCGCCGTATACGTGTCCGATTCATTGGAATAAAGCCAGAAGGGTATGTAGGAGTCCAACACAGTGCGCTCTATGACAAGATTGCTGTTAAGAAAGGTCAGTATTGTTAACAGCAGTCCAGAGAAGTATGTGAGCGATTTAACGATAAAATTCGTGTCCAGCAAGCTTTACAGGTAATGATCTTAGCTACCAAGGGCATCTCGGTTTCGGAAAGCGATTCTCCCTGCATGTCCTTTTCGATCGACTATTCGTACTTCGTGCAGAAGCATTTACAGCCGTCAGGCCCGAGCAGCCCAGACATACTCGTTGCGCGCTTCTTACCAGCTTCTAGTCCTGGGCTTGCGGGCCGTTCGTTCGCTAGTGAGGGTGACTAACTGCTATGACATATATTTCTTTGTGGAGAGCTGACCTCGGGATAGTCGGTGAAGTTGTAACCGGGTAGGCGGCCGCTGCGACAAATGATATCGCTGCGCAGTCGGTGATCGAGTTGCGTAATAGGAGACCGACTTCGGTTCGTTAGGCGCCGGTCCGGGCTTTGGGAAAGACTCCTTCACTATCAATTGTTGCCTTCTTCGTATATGGTTCGTGCGTGGTGATAGAGCCCATATACTAGTTATCACTCACTGTATTGGCCTTCTCGGAGATCAACCACCATGCGGACCCCGGAACGATCCTCGCCACAGTCGGCCGCCACGGAGGCGCCATCGAAGTCGACACCGCTGCCTGTTCTTCATGAAAACACGGAGCCACGATCACCTATATCCCCGTCACCGAGATGGAGGTCGGGGAGTTCCTTGTGGCTCATGAGCTTGATGAGTACTCCGGAACGCGCAAGTCCTTCTCCTCCGCCGAAGTGGGATACGGTACGGTCTACGCGCTCCACCACGACCCCGATAACACCACAGCGCAACGCGTCGCCACTCTCGTCCTGGTCAAAATGCGACTCCGACCACACGACACTATTCAGCATGTCACCATTCGTCGCACCACACAGCGAGGCCTCCGTCCACAGCGTCAACCACGCAGAAGCGATGAAAGATCTTCTTACACCGCCTGACACCCCACCAAAACACGACAAACACTCTCCGTTCCTCAGTACACCTTACGCACCCAACGAGCCCACTACCTGGCCGACAGTTCGCCTACCCTTCCATATGTCACGCGGTTGCAGCACGCCGACACACGTCGACGAGATGCTGATATACGTGCACTACAAAGACGCCGGGGCTAGGATGCTTCGATATCTATTAGTCGAGGCGATTGATGAGATGGATACGGAGGAAGAGAAGAGCGGGATTGAGCGCATGGCGTTCCTTTGCTGGCCGTTCAATGTGACGAAGGATGGGCGGTGGAAACCCGTTAGTGGGCTGACTGAGGGTGAGATGAAGGTTTGGAAGGAGAGGATGGAGCATCAGGGGGAGGCATCAGGTACAGGCGATGTGGTGTGGGGTGAAGATGCAGAGGCGTGATGGAGCAGACGTGGAGGACGTGTGGGGTTCGTTATTAGCAGGGCACCTCTCGGTTAATGGCGGCTTAGGTAGGTAGGTACGATAGCACGGGTAGGTACGATAGCACGGGTAGGTACGATAGCACGGGTAGGTACGGCCATGGTTCCCCCAACCACCACACAAATTCATCAACAATACAAACATCTGCACCCATGCCGCGCAGTCTCTCTACACAAGGTCAAATGGCCCAGGCTGAAAGAAGCGGTCAATCCACCATCGAATAAAACTGCTCACCCCTTCGCCCCGTATCTGCACAAGCCATATGCCTCGCTCACCTCCGACCCAACGAGCTCCCTCCCCCCATTGCAGCCCATGAGCCTCACGACCCCACCAAACAAAACAAAGCCTCGCATTCGCTACCCATCAACCCGCAGAAGGAACGTCCTTCTCGAAGCGTAAAGGCGGTGGCGTGCGGCTCTTGACGCCAACGTACCCTTGACGCAATCTGATTGGCTAGCAGTTGACGCCCCCTAACTTTACCGTTGGCCAATTCCTGGGCGACGTAGAGGTGTCGCGCACGCCGCTAACGTGAGAGACGGTGGAAGTTGGGCTGGATAGGCAGATGCAGGGAAAGGAGTGGAGGTTTCTTATTGTCATTATCGTTTCTAGGATATGCTAGTGAGGCTGCTGTTCTTTTTTTTATGAGTAGGTAGACCCCGCGAGTTCCCTGGTTGCGGTTTGGGGTTTCTAGCATATCCCTTCTTTTGCTTCCTTTCTTATCGGACTTTTGTTTCTTGAGGTCGTTAGAGATTCTGGGTTTGAGGAGCGAAATACAGTCTTTACAGATCTTTGTTTGTTCTTGTGTTACTTACGCTCTTTATACGCATCACACTATCGCTACAACTCAGACCTCCATCCTCCATTTTCTCTCTCTCCCGGCTACTCCACGCCGTCGCAATCCTGCCAATCTCAACACCAAGAACAAAAAATGGCACCAACATCCACCTTTCAGTTTCCGCCTTCCCTCCTCTCCCTAACCCGCCGCTCAACACCAACACCAACAACAACCGCCATCCCGGAAGCTCCACTCGCCATCATCCCAAACGCGAGCCCCAACGACGGTTTCAGCCCGGCAGCCCTAATCGGCATCATCATCGCCGTCGTCGTGCTCGTGCTATGCGTCCCTCTAATCGCCATCCTCCTGCGCCGGTACGAGAAAACGCGGGTACGCGAGACGCCAAACAGCCCCGCAAGCAGCCAGTCAAGCATCAGAGAAGACCACAGCTTGAGGAGTATATTGGTGACGAAGGAGCTGTCGAGGTCGAGTTTGAGAATGGATTTGGAGAGAGTGGATTCGGGCGTTAGGAGGCCCGAGGAGGTGTATGCGAATGGGATGGGGAGGGACAGGGGGTGGAGCCGGACGGAGGTTAGGGGTGGACGGTGGACGTGAGGAGGCGTAGGCTTGGGAGGGAAGGCTGTACGACGCTTCATCGCTTCTTCTCGACTGGTCATGCTGGAAGACGCTGACTTTGCGCTATGGCTGCGCGGGAGAAGAGATTTCTCATGAGGATCTTGCGTATCGGCGCCCTGATGGACGCGCCGATTTCTCCAACTATCCGGCGCCTCGCTGGAGGTGGGGGAGGGGGCGTGCCGAAACCCTCTATGTTGAAGGATATGATGGGAACACGAACGGTATGATGTAATGGGAACAGTTGCTTGAAATAATAGTATTGGGGGAGAGAAGATTCGGAGCAGGTGGTACATGGAAGCCGTAATAGCGAAAACGAGTCCGGGACTCAACCAATCCTTTTTAGAGTAGAGGTAATCAAAGCCGTCGATACAAATGCAACTGCATGCGCATATTCTCCAACTCAATCGGATACCGCAACCTCTCATCCAACCTAAACCACCTACTCCCATCTTCTTTCAATTTCTCCCATCTCGGCACCTCGTCTTGACCCCTAACCCCCTGGTTCCCGTTAGCCTGCTTGAGCAGCGTATGGTCGAGCAGCCATTGCATAGGGTACTTCTTCTCCGCCCCATTCAGCGTGACCGATGAGTAGCTTCCCGGGCTATCCACGACGAAAAGAAGAGCGCCCCGTTGCAGGAGTGACGTGAGATGGAGGAGGAACTTCTGGGTTGAGGGAAGCGAGGTTGTGTAGAGTTCGTTGAGGGTGAAAAGTAGCGTTACGAGGTTTGCTTCTGCGAGGTGTGTTGAGATTTCTGGTGTGGTGGTTTCTAGGATGTCGTGCTGATGGAAAGACATAGTGATATCTTCTCTGTTGATGAGTGGGACATTTGCTGCTTTTGCGGCAGCCGAGGCGTATTTGGAAAGTGTGGGTGCGGCCGTGAGATGCTTTCCTAGGTTCTCGACCACCAGGCTCCAATCTGCCATGTCGATAGCAACGATCTCCATCTTTCTATCATTTCCTCTTCCTTCGGATGCTGCATCCGGATCAGACATGATTTTCTGTAAGCCACCGAGGGCCACAATCTCCGCGCCAGCTCCACCACCCAGACACACCACTTTCCGACTCTTGCTCCGCTCCCCATCCAGCGCATCTGTCTCTTCTATTCGCCAGAACTGCTCCTTGAGATCCCAGAACAGCTCCAGGTACCCCAGCGCTCGACTCGGACTCCACCTCGCCGCATACGCCTCAAGATACTCAGTCTTCCCAAACGCAGTCGCGAAATCGCGATTGTACAAGTGTCCTTTTACTTCTTGCAGAAGCGGCCCAAAGTCCGAGCTAAGTCTTTCCGCAAACGCATTTCGGAAGATGTTCAAAAGGAGCTGTTGTAGTTCGAACGGGATAGATGATATCGCCAATGGTTTATCATGCTCAAGCGTGTGCCGTTCAGTCCGCGGTTTGGCTGGCTTTGTTGACTCTCTCTGCGCTTTTCTTTTGGCGTTGAGCTTGGAATTGGGCGCCATCTTGATGGACCTTGGAGTCGCCGAGAACGAAAAGTGGAGGGACCATCAGGAGGAGTGAAAGTCTCGTTATCGATAAAGAGTACCCAGTGCAGTAGGTAAGCGAACGACTCTGATTCGTCCGCGGGGCACCCTCTTCGGAATCCATTCCGACATCTATAAATGTAGTCAAACGCGTTACTCAAGAGAACGCAGTGCCCTCTCTATCCTCTCCCTTCCGATTTCCTTTCGAGCCAGATGCCTGACTTCACGCACCGCAAGTTGCGGACGGATAGTAAGTAAGCAAGCGCTGCACTGCGCTGGCGGAAACGTTTTCCTCGAGCTTAAGAGAGAAAGAGTCGAGAATTACTTGTCACTTTGGTACTGTGTTACACATACATCCAATACGCCATGGAGCTATGTCTATCTGAAAAAAGTCGAGAGAGAGAGAGAAATTGAGGCCATCCAGAAACACCAACAAAACCTCGATGTGGGGGAGAGGAATGGGTAGGATGGGCCCCAACAAGGAAGGAGAGGGGAATAGAAGAGTGAGAACGAGGTTTAAACTGTGGCGCTGATATTAGGATTAAAAGGTTTCTTCTGACTTTTTCATCGCTTGTTGTGTTGCGTTCTCAATTTTCAACTCTGTCTGGAGCTAACATGATTGCCCTGCACCTCTTCCAATCTATACGTTTTCCCAATCCCTACGCGCCACTTCAAGACCTCTTACTCGCCCGGCTAATCTTCCGTCTCTGCGCCAACATATGACTAAACAGTATATAGCTTCCCGGCACATACACTGCCAATATCGTCCAAAGCGCAAGAGCAAAGCTCTCGTTCCTCTGCTTCGCCAACGGAATCGCACTATACACTAGCCAGCTTTCCGACGCTATGCCCAGGGGATACAGGACAAGAAAGGTGTTGTACCGCAACCAGGTCCACAACTTGGACACTCCCATCCCAGAGAGCGAAAAGACGAAGTAACTGTAGCGAATTACTTCCGTAACGCTCCAGGCGAGTAGCATGGTTGCGTAGGCAGGGTTGTGTCGCGTGGAGGCAGGAAAGGCCCAGGGAGAGGCAATCAGATGCACGAGGAGGAAGCGGGATGCGACTTGCATCAGCGTTGTGAGAAGTGGTGCCCGGACGATGCCTTGGACTTGTTAGCCAATCTGCTTTCAAACCACGGCAAAGAGAGTGGATGAACTGACCGATAACACTATGGGCGACCTCCAATCCAGCCAAACTCTGCACAATCCTCGTATACCCCTCTAACCCATCATACACCTTCCCACTCGCTAACCCCCTCTGCATCGCCGTCAAAACATCACCTCCACCCCCATAAATCACGCCCGCCTTTCTCGCATTCGATACTTCGTGGCTACCAATAGTGACGGTTTGATAGAGAACGCCGGCCCATAGTGCAGCGGAAAGAGCATTGTAGGCGAGGAGGTATGCGTTCTTTGTAGGGGACGAGGATTGGGGTTTGGCCGAGCGTTGGTCTTTGGGGGCTGCGCGGGCGGTGCTGGGTTTGGGTGGCATGGTTGCGAAATGGTCACGGCAAGGAGGTGTGCTGGGAGATGAAGGTATGCCTGAGGCTCGATCGATCGTTCGGGCGTGGTCAGGTCATGGATAATGTCAGATTTCCAGAAAGGCCTCGGCTTCGCTTCGCGTACCTGAAGACCCTGGCTGGCTTGGCGCACGCTAGTGATGAGATGCATGAGATGAGATCATCGACGAGCTTGTTGAACATGAGGCTCTGTCCAGACCTCTAATGCGTCCTATTCGTCACCTCTCGATAGCGAGGCATCGGTTAGATAGAGGCATAACGAGTTAGTGAAATGTACAAGAACACAACTGTTTTATTCATTGCTCATCCATTGACCAATTCCCATGCTACCTTGCCGAAGATGGAAAAACAGGTTCAAGTGCGCAAAAACGCCATGCTATGCAAATGCAACAAACAAGCAGAAGTCTTCTTACTGAATGCATCTGTCAAGTTGTGGAAAGAAAATCGAAAATCGGGAGCCGAGCTCAGGGTATCGTCGTAGCATGCCAACTCTAAACAAGCCCCATCAAAAGTCCGATGACCCGAGATCGATGAGATTGCAGGAAACCCGTGTCTTGCAATGCCAGACCCTTACATAAAGACCTGGATCATACTCTTCTTATGAGAAACATGCTTATCACAACTCTCGACCACGCATAGCTTGAACGGGTTTGTGTTCGTAGGCCTCTCTTTGCCCTTCGTAGTGCGCTTAGCAGCACGATTCGTCGTGCATTCGCCGCAATAGACCTGCCATGTTGTTAGTACGAAGGTTCTATCATATATCCACAATGCTGGTTGACTTACATGCCCGCACGCCTTGACAACCCACACCTGCTTCTTGACCTCATTCTCTCCAACGCACAGCTCATCGCCGCAATTGGGACATACCAGCGCACCCTCCTCGTCAGGACTCCGGGTGAAGCCCTCTGGCGCCTTCTCTGGAGCGTCATACGTGGGCGGTGGCTCGGCTTGGCGCCCGCGGGGTCCCATGTCGAAGCCTATAACGTCAAAGTCCATGATAGGTGCTACAAAACCACCAACACGTACGTGAGCGTGGCCTCGACCGCGGTTGGGAACGATGGGTTCGTGGAAGCGATTGGCCGTCCGATTGACCTGGGAGTTAAAGCGGTCGACTTGGGCGCGGAGGTGCGTGAAGTGGCCATTTAATGTGCCAAATAGATCCATAACGTTGTCCACCTCCCGCTCCCGATTTCTGCGTCTGACCTCTTCCGGCAACGCATTCTCCCGAACAAATTGCACGTCGTCTCCATCGTTGTTGCCCCCGTGAGCGATGGGCGGAAGGCGAGGAGGATGTAGTGTTCGTGATGAAATAAATTCAATCTCTGGCGACCCGGGCTCCGGTGGATCTACCATCCAGTCCTCGTCGCCATTGTCTAGATCGATGATAATATCCATACCCCGTGGTAAGCGTGGCCCTCGGTTGTTTCCACGAGCACGACCTCGACCTGGCAGATCTTGCTGGTCATTGTTGCCATGTTGGCCGCCGCTGTAGTCCTGCTGACTCGCGCCATATCCCGAATCGTCAGCCGTGAGATCGATGATGTCGTCGTCCCCACTCAGATCGATAGTCATCCGTTCCTCTTCTCTACTCAAGTCAACCGATGCGACATCTTGCTCTCGCGCCGAATGGACAGGCCGCCTGTAATCGAAGCCATCTCCTGCAAATCGCCTGGGTGCTGGGGAGGCCATATTTTCTACTCTAGGAAGGTGTAGCCCGCCGGTGCGTGAGTATACGTCGCTCGCAGACGGGGGGTGTTCGAAGGGTGGGTGGGGCGATTGGTCTGAGGGCTCGAAAGCGGGAGTTCTTCTTGTGTCGAAAGGGTCGTAGCGGTATGTCGGCTCGTAGTCGGGGTAGGCGGTCGGGTCGTAGTCGGGGTAGGCGGGCGCTTGCCTTTCGTAGCGCGGACCTTGTGCGTAGTCGTCGAAAAGCGGGATGCCCGTGCGCGTGGGTGCGTGATTGTCAGAGAAGGGGTGGTATCGCCAGGTGGGCGAGGCAGAACGGTCGTCTGCCTGCATTTGAGCATGTGAGCGCTGCAATCAAGTCTCTGTCAGCGCCTATTCACCCTGCTCCCCCTCTGTTTCTTGGTACCACTGGCGCTCACCTTCTGTCTTTGCGTGTACCCAAAAGGCAACCCTTCGCCTTCCATGCCTGATGTGAGAGGAGGTGTGGTGGGCCAGGAAGTGCGGTGAGGATAGCGCTGTGGTTTACTCGACGCCGGGTCGGGGTGAGGGCGCCGTGAGTGTCGTGGTGTCGTTGGGTTGAGGTTGGCGAGACTCGTGTTGGTGGCAAGGATGGCGCTTCGGAACCGACCCGACTTGACCAACATGACAAAACGTCAGTACTCAGCACCCTTCTTCACTTCCACAGCAGAACATCGAACAACGGGAACTAGTATTCTCTAGTCTTCCATTGTCTTCTGTTGTCGTTTGTATAGGTACATCAGATGCCATAATTTCACACTCTCCCACCATAGCAAGGAAAACGTGACGTAGTGGTCACAGTGGTGAATGACATGGGGAAAGATGATGCCTTGATTGATAGACCCGTGGCGAGGTCCCAGTATCCTACAGTAAATGCTACAAAGCCATCTGCGCCCCACATACCCATCAAGAAGAAGTCGCCAGTCTCAAAGACACGCTGTTTGTCCCTTTCCAGGTCGCCACACTGCCTTGAGCTCAGTAGCCATTTCAGAACCTAGAGGTCCCTTCGATCGCTCGTTCAATTTTGGTTCCCTCGCAACTGCAACTGTCCGCGGTACGTGACAGGGCCCTGCCACGCCTAGCTTTTTCGTATTATTTCCTGTCTGTCGAGGTCCATGCGTTCGCACTTTACGGGGACTCGTGGTATGAGATGCGATCACGACGTGCCACTGCCTACGAAGCCGTCAGTACCGCCAGACCACCCTCTGGTGTCAAGGCCACTAAGCTCTGAGCCTTGGCGGCCCAAGCAACGTCTGTCGCCGGCACCGCCTTCTGCACAAGCTCAGCCCAGGTCTTGGTAGCCTTGGTGTACTGCTGCACCGAGACGCTGCCAGATGCACCAATAGCCAGGTACATGCCACTGTGATCCCATCTGCAGCTAGTGACCGGGCTGCCCGCCTCAAGCGTGTGCACCGCCACCTGCTTCCTGATGTCCCAGACGGAGATGGTGGTCGAGCCCTGGTTTACTACAGCAAACCAGGTTCCGTTCTCCGAGAATCGGACGTCGAGAACAGGAGCGCCGGTGGAAGGTTCGGAGAGGACGGTGCCAGTCTTGATATCGAAGACGCGCAGTTTGCCGTCGGAGCTGCCGACGAAGAAGAGCGCGCCATCAACGTGGAAGGATGTGCATGTGATTTCGGCTTCGACATAGACTTGCGAGACCGTCTTGAAGGTCTGGAGATCGTGGACGGCGTAGCGCTTGTCGGCACCAGCAGACACGAGCATCTTCCCACTGGGATGGAGCGAAACGGAGGTCACGGCTCCAGCATGTGACCCTACTTGGGCAATCTCGTTGCCCCCCTCGAATATCTTTACCGTGCCTGCCGAAGTACCAATGACAGCGCGCTCCTCCCACCATGCTGTTGCTGTGACGGCGTTGCCTGCGTTGAAAGTCTGCGTCACCTTGGCCTGCGACAGGTCGTAGACGCCCGCGGTGCCATCAGCTCCGCCAAACAGCACCGAATCGGCATCGTTCATGGCGACACTGCTGCTGCCGGGGTATAGAGAGTCGGTGGAGTTGGCGATATCGAAGTTGGAAACGTCCTCGGCGGAGGTCCAGTCGGCAGGCGCGGTTCGCTTTCGGCGTGTTGCGTATAATCTACATTGGTTAGCTGCGTGTCCACAGGATGGCGCATTGCCACGAGCTCCGGGCACGAAACTGGGGTTGAATAACGTACGACTTCTGGGTGTCCTCGACCACAGCCTGGAGCTCTTCGGGCAGTTCCTCTCCGTCGACCTGCATCGCATCGCCAGCCGGGGCGCTTCCGGTAACGGTGATACTCGCGAGCGACTCTCTTGCCTCGTCCCGCTCGCGCTGCAATCGCGCAATCACGCGTGTCGCAGCATCGTTCGTGTATAGCGCCGTGCTCAGCTCCTGCCTCGTCTGCGCCAGATGCTGCTTCAGCGTGTGTGTCTCCAGCACCAGCGCATCCCACTCATTCTGGAAGGCGCTAAGCATGGCCGGTATCGACGTGAAGTTGGGCGCGCGCGGCGCAACGACATTGGGCGCCTTGAGCTCGATGAGGTCCTCGGCCGCGAGCTCCTCGCCAGTCACGGGATCCGTGTGATGTTCGGCCATGTGAGCTGCGATGAGCCGCTTCTCGAAGACATTGCCGCTCTTGCGCGAGGCGACGGGCTCGCGTGGCGCTTCACCGGAGATTGCGCAGAGCATGTTGTGGTGGAGTAGAGGTCTCCGTTGGGTGAGTGGTGGTGATGCTGGAGCTGGAATGACCTAGGCAGAGTTGTTGGTCGCGTTGAACTTTTGCGAAGAGCAAGCGCGCTAGAGCCTAGAGGTATCATATGGTCCGTGCGACAACCACGTCCGCGTCTCCGCATATGCTTCACTCTCGTCTGTGCAATGGTACCTTCACCAAAAACTTCAAGACCATCTCTTTCACATGTTACATTTCATTGAGTCAGTTGTGTACGGAGCGAATTCAGCCAGCATGCCTCCACCGAAGCTATCGCGGGAGTGCGCTTCACTCTGCCATCCTAGGCGTGCCAATGCCCTGGTCTCCGGGCGAGGTCGGTGCCAAGTGGCCACACACGAACCAGACACAAGATTATCTCACGATACCTGCAAGTTATCGGCTTTTCCTATGCATCTGCTCCAACCGTTGTAGTCTTGGCAGTTGAGCGACATCAGAGGGAGAACGCCTGTGAGGAGTCGGGCCGACAACCAGCCAATCAGCATCAGGACGGACCGACATGCACCCAACCGGATGACGACAGACACGCCAACCACGCGAGTAAACAAACTTCACTCCGCAGTAGTCCCAGATCCCAAGCTCCGTGAACACCGCCGAGCTCCAAGCGGCATCATGTCCGGTTAAACAAGCACGCGCAGCGTTCGGCTTCGGCTCATGGACCCCGCCCTATCACTCTTTGGGTCATCGTATCGTTGCTAGGCCATGCCGTTGTTGCGGGGGAGGAGGTCTTGGGTGCATATGTAGCCATTGAAGTTAGGTAAAAGGTAGAACGGAACCAAGATCACGGTCCATCTTGTGTTCCCATGGGGCTTGGGGCTAGTAGATCTTATGGAACAGGCTCAAGTATAAAAGACCATTGCTCGTCGCTACAAATCAGCTTCTATCCACGTCTCTGGAGTGACTCGCAACACCAACAGACACCATGATCACCAAGAATCTCTTCGTTCTTGGGTCGGCAATTCCTGCTTTTGCAGGTTCGCTGGTCCAACGCCAGAGCTCGTCGCTCGCGGACTGTCCCGGCTATACCGCTAGCAATGTACAAGACAATGGCTCCAAGGTTACCGCAGACCTTTCCCTTGCTGGGACGGCATGCAATGTTTACGGTGATGACTTGAACGATCTCAGGTTGGAAGTCGAATACCAGACCAGTAAGCCCTCCATCTTGCCGCTTCTGTACAGTGCAAGGCTTATATCTCACAGCGGACCGACTTCATGTAAAGATTTACGATGCAGCTGAAGAGGTCTACCAGATTCAGGAGTCTGTCTTGCCGCTACCGGCCAACGATGAGGGCGTCGATCCAGCCGACTCAGGCCTCTCCTTTTCCTGGACTGACAGTCCTTTCTCCTTCGCCATCACGCGCCGAGAAACAAACGAGACACTCTTTGACACTTCCGCCGCCGAACTCGTTTTCGAGACGCAGTACCTTCGCCTGACGACCGCACTGCCTAACTCTCCCAATCTTTATGGTCTTGGTGAACATACGGACCCCTTCCATCTCAACACTACCAACTATACACGTACCGTGAGTATGACCATTGTTGATTATGATTCATAGTGCTGACCAGGCTAGCTCTGGAACCGTGATGCCTACGGCACTCCCCCAGGAACCAATCTCTACGGCTCCCATCCCGTCTACTTTGACCACCGTGGCGAGAACGGCACGCATGGTGTCCTCCTAGCCAGTGCGGAGGGCATGGACATCAAGATCGACGACTCCGAGGGCACCTATCTCGAGTACAATACCTTAGGTGGCGTGTTCGACTTTTATTTCCTCGCCGGTCCCAGTCCGAAGGAGGTCGCTGCCCAGTACTCGGCTGTCGTTGGTCTACCTGCCATGGTGCCGTACTGGGGATTTGGATCGCACCAGTGCAAGTACGGATACCGCGATGTTTGGCAAGTCGCTGAAGTTGTGGCCAATTACTCTATCGCTGACATCCCATTGGAGGTACGTTTCACTCCTTTTAGTGACCTTTCAAGATAGGACATACTGACGGTTGCAGACTATGTGGACAGATATCGACTACATGGAGCTTCGGCGCCTCTTTACGCTCGATCCGGAGCGCTACCCTCTTGAGCTTGTCCGCGAGCTAGTAGACTACCTTCACGCGCACCAACAGCACTACATCATGATGGTCAACTCCGCCATCTGGAGCGGTAACTATGATGGGTACAACGACGGCGCCGAGCTTGAAGTATTTCAGAAGCGTGACAACGGCTCTTTCTACGAAGGTGCTGTCTGGCCCGGTCCTACCGTCTTCCCTGATTGGTTCCACCCGAACACCCAACAGTACTGGGATGAGAAGTTTTTGGAGTTCTTTGATCCAGAGACGGGTGTGGATATTGATGGGCTTTGGAACGACATGAATGAGCCTGCCAACTTCTGCCCATATCCTTGCCTGGATCCTGAAGGTAAGTCATACACACCTACGACGCTTGCCACAAGACACTAATGCTTCACCAGCCTACTCTGAGGAGTCTGAGAATCCACCTGAGCCGCCACCAGTCCGCACCTCTGCCGACGGACGCCGAATTCCCGGATTCCCAGCAGGCTTTCAGCCGCAATCCAACTCCAGCACTACCAGACGCTCACTCCAAGGCCGCGCCTCCAGCTCCAAGCGTCAAGCTTCCAACAACACCGACGAATTGGCTGAACACCGCGGTCTCCCTGGTCGCGACCTCATCAACCCAGAGTACCAGATCAACAACGCCGCAGGCTCCATCAGCAACAAGACGCTAGCCACTGACATTCAAAATTACGATGGCACATACCACTACGACACCCACAACATCTGGGGCCACATGATGTCCACCGCCTCTCAAATTTCCATGCTAGCACGGCGTCCAGAACGCCGTCCCCTAATCATCACTCGCTCTACTGTACGTCCTTTTTCCCCTCCTATCCTCCTTATCTCTCCTAACGAATTCTTAGTTCCTCAGCTCCGGCACCCGCTTCGGCAAATGGCTAGGCGACAACGTCTCCGACTGGGCACAATACCGTTTCTCAATCGCCGGCATCCTCTCCTTTGCCTCCATCTACCAAGTCCCCATGGTCGGCCCAGACATTTGCGGTTTCGCAGGCAACACCACAGAAACGCTCTGCGCGCGCTGGACAACACTAGGCGCTTTCTACCCCTTTATGCGTAACCATGCCGGCGACACGAGTATCGACCAAGAATACTACCGCTGGCCGCTTACCACCGCCGCAGCCCGAAATGCGATTGCGGTGCGGTATCGGCTGCTAGATTACTTCTATACAGCGTTCCAACGCCAAACGGAGACGGGCGTGCCATCGCTCAACCCAATGTTTTATCTCTACCCTGAAGACAGCAACACATTTACGATTGAGCACCAATTTTTTTACGGAGACAGTATCCTCGTCTCGCCCGTCTTGGAAGAAAATAGTACAGACGTCGACATCTATCTTCCCAACGACATCTTCTACGATTACTGGACGGGCGAACGCATTCAAGGGAATGGCGAATTTATTTCTCTAAGCGATGTGGGTTTCGATACGATCCCGCTCCATATCCGTGGTGGCTCTATCCTTCCTCTTCGTGCTGAAAGCGCGAATACGACGACGGAGTTGAGGAAGAATGACTTTGTACTTTGGATTGCGCCGAACGCGACGAATCAGGCTACGGGCTCGTTGTACCTTGATGATGGAGACAGTCTGGTGCAGAACGGGACGAGCTGGATTTCGTTTGAGTACGATAATGGCCGGTTTAGTATGGATGGTGAGTTTGGGTATGAGACGGATGTCGTGGTGAAGAACGTTACGGTGTTGGGTAGCGAGATGAGTGCTCAGGGTCCCATTCCGTTGAATGGCAGCTTTGAGTATAACTTTGGGAGCGGACCGGAGTATGAGGGTGGAGCTGAGAGGCGTGGAGTACGTGGAGGTGTATTGTTTGGTCTGTTGGTAGTCGTTGGGTCGGTGTTGACGGCTTTGTAGTCATTCCTCGTCGGGTAATTATATACATGGTATTCAAGGTTGGAGACTTCGATAGCCCGCCAGCAGGCTATCTAGTCCCCTCCCACAGCGTCTGTCGTTACCTGACTATATCCAGAGACTTCGATAGCCCGCCAGCAGGCTATCTAGGCCACTCCCACAACGTCCGTCGTCACGTAATTGTATACTAGATGTCCAAGGGTTGGAGACTTCGATGACCCGCCAGCAGGCCATCTAATCCCCTCCCCCTCTGTCCGTCGTCCCCAAACCCCCTCATACCCACAACCTCATCCTCCTCCTCCCACCCCAAATATCCTCCCTCGGCCTCTCCCTCACCACCTCGAAAACCACCTCCTCCCTCAGGCCACTCGGCCCCGACCCCTGCCAACTCTCCTCCCTCATCCTCTCCAGACTGTCCCACCCCGCCCGCCTCGGCCGCGGAATCTCGCCCTCCATCGCGCCCACCGGGGAAAGGCAGCCCAGCTGCCTCACCATCTGGGCGACACCGTGCTTGAGCCGCCCGCCCTCACCCCGGAATCGTTCTTCGGTTTCGAGCCGCTTCTTGCACAGCGCTTCTTCCGCTTTCGTCTGCTGGCGCTTCGTGCTGCGCTGCCGGGCCAGGACTCCGCTGCGGCCAGCTCCACCACCACCACCAGTCCTTGCTGGGGGTGGTCGCTTGCTGACTCTGCTTTGCGGAGCCTGGGTCCCGGCGCGGGTGCAGGTTCGGCCGGATATGGGCCCGGAGGCTTGTCGCTCTGCTTCCTGGCGGCGGTCGTGCAGGCGCGCCGTTAGGCCGCAGCAGATGGGAGAGAAGGAGGCCATGTTGGTGGTTGATGGTTGGGAGGGTAGGTGGTTCGTTTTGTGGTGTGCGGTGTGTGATGTGTGATGTGTGTGTGTGTGGGTATTGGTTTGAGGAGGCTGTCGAGAGGTTTGGGGGAGGGGGGTGCTGAGATTATATGGGATTGTAGCACGCCTGGGAGAGCCATTGTACTGGTGTTGAGATGATTAGGTTGTATTAGAGCGGGTCTGGTTACAATAGGAAAATGGGGGACAATAGAAAAGTTGGGGCGGTGAACGCTATTGTATTGTTCTTGCTTTTCACTTTCACTCCATGAGATACCTTAGCTCGAGCCTTGGCGGCCTATCCGCCACCCTCGCCATCACCGTCTCTTCCTTCTTGGCAGGCTTCTTGTTGCGAATAAGTTTGTATTTGAGGTACCTTAGCTCAAGCCTTAGCGGCCTATACGCCACCGTCACCGTCTCTTCCATGTTGTGACGAAGTTTGTACATGCTGTCATCTATCCACTCCATGAGATCTCTTAGCTCAAGCTTTGGCAGCCTATCCATCACCGTCACCGTCTCTTTCTCCTCTGCAAGCATCTTGATAGATTCGTACATGCTCTCATCTATCCATGGTCTTGGCGGACACTGCTCGATCCAACGATGGTGCAGACTCCTTGTTGCAGCAGTCTTTTCCCAGTGCTCGTGAGGAACTGGTTGCAACCCATAAAAACCTTGGTGTTTGCGAATACAGAAGCATAAGTTCGCAATGTCGGCGACTACTTCTTTGCTGACATTCACCCAGGGGTTTGTTTGCTGCAACTGCGCACTTGGTCCGGAACGAATTGATTTCTTGTGCTCCTTCAGAGTGACGAGATCAAATGCGCAGCCTGCCCATGGCCCGTTCCCGAAGGTCAGGAGGTCGGTTGCGTAGGGGGAATTACCCTGATGGGGTCGTTCTGCGCTGCTGGCTAAAATCAGAAATATGTTCGCTAGCGTGAGTGGTTGGGGACTCTCTGCATGGTGCAGTTTCTCCCGTACAGTTCCCTTCCAATCTTGACGTAAACTGTCCCAGAGCCGCTTCAATGTGGGATGATGGGCCTGCGTAGCATGGGATGGTGGCATAGGCTCCCAGTCTGGGGCCGCGATTTTGGGTTCTTGTAGTTGATCTGAGCGCACGATTTGTCTCGTCGTAAGGTTTCGCAGTACCCATACCCTATGTCGGGAATACAAGTACATCTGCGAGAGGTCCTGCATGACTTCGGCTCTGCCACGAGCATCGAGCAGTTTGAACTTTGGAGAATGTACAATATCGCGCCAATGAATTTTAGGCTGGCTTTTGAAGGGTTTCCATCCCCGACGTTCCACGGAACTCCAATACTTCCGATCGTGCGGATATCCAGGGCTTTCCTCCACATCGAGACAGTAATGTTTGGCCTGGGCCGCCGTTATTTTTGAGTGATGGGCTTGGAAAACTATCTTCTTGCCTGCCCAGTTGTCCAAGTTTCGTTTCTGATAGCATCGGTGTATGAAGTACAGAACATTAGACCATAACCGAGCAGATGAGAGTCCCAGCGCAAGTATATCTTCCATCACGGCTTTAGGGCTACGCGGGACGTCATCTTCATGCGGAACAAGGTAGGCGATAATCTCGTGGATGAGCTCGTTCGGAAGACGTTCGAAAAAGTCACCCGCCGGCGGGTGGTAGCGTGGAATGCATGCGAGCCCTGGGGTCGGCTTTGCAAGGGTGTTGTAGAACCAAGTTTCGTCCTTTCGGTCAAAAAAGAAGCATGGGACGCACGCGTATTGTGGGAGCTTTTGAGTTTGACCGAGCTCGGGGCATACGAGCATGTGCTTGGAGGGGAACATGTTTTAGGCACAATCGGTCATGTTTTCGTTTCCTCCTACCCAGGAAAAGAGAGAGATGAAGGTTGATGGTAAGCGGCGGCGCCCTGCTGAGGGGTATAGGCAAGCTGTGCCGCTGCCAAGGCGGAACAAGGAAACCGAAAGTGCATCTGTTCCTCAACAGGAAAGGCAATTGTAGCCGAAACGACTCCCTATATGAACGTGAGATATTGTTATGTTGACGCTTCGAACAGACTTGACGGAACATCCTCGGAAGTCAAGTTTTCGTGAACCGTTCCGGGATCAGTAACCGAGTATACTGGCTACAATGCTTGATCATCCTGCTCCAGCGTATATGCAGTAAATGCATGTACCGCATACCGCTAACGTCAGAGCGATTTTGGGAGTCCAAGGGTTAGGGCTAAGGAATGCGAGTTCCCAGAGCTCGATCACCAGTAACCGTAGTCGGAGAGCGCGCACGCATTGCTCAAACCATTCACGGTACCGCCGAGACAATGCGATTGTCGTATAGCAGTGATTCTCTGTGATTCACGAAGAAAAAAAGCACACTTCCAGCAGCCTGCGTTGCCGCCTCCATTCACGGCCCATAGTTGGGCGCCTTGCGCGTACAAATGCTTCTGCACTCTGTTAATATAACTGTCAAGCAGCCACCCACGCTTTGCTCCACAAAACACAAAAGATCAGCTCTGGACCTGCGACCGCAACTCGAACAATCCACCCACAAACTCCGTGAGGCGAGCGCCATCACAAGATGACTTCTAGGCCCGCAAACACCAAGCCCAACACCAAGGGTAGTTCGAAGTCGCAGCTAGAGGACTTCCTCTGTCGAGCCAACAATGCTGGTCTACACGTCTCCGAGCCCGGAAACGGTGGTCAGGACAAGTGGGAGCTCGTCGACGAGAAGAGTGTTCTGGAGGAACAAGACAAGGAAGAGTGGACGATCGTTGGCAAGACTGGGGCCGAAAAGCGAGAGCAGGAGAAGCGCGAATAGGAGACGTGCATGGCTAAGTGCGCAAAGCGTATTTCGAGGTATTAGGCTCGGGCAACAGCATACGGTATATTTCTACTTCATGGATGGAGGAGATGGCTGAAAACATCAGTATTGGCACATGATAGCGCTCAAGGGAGCGTAGCTCTGACCCGGATCTATTGATGTTGTTAGCAAGGACGATTGTAATGGATGTGGAAAAGATCACGGGAAGATATGCTAAATGCCGTTAGGGCATCTTTATTCAGTAGAAAGGCTCAGTATACGCCGTTGCCCATATGAGTTTTGTTGGGATGCTGCTGTTTTGGTTTGTGGTTAGACGTCGCCGGTCTGCATGGAGCGTGCCTCGACTCGTATGCCACAACATAGTCGCATAGCGTTGCAGCTCATTTCTTGCCCTTCTTTTTCTTCTTGCCGCCTGTGCCTGCAGCGGCTTTATTATCTGACGATGTGGTACCCATCTTCACATGGGCATTTTCATCGGGTCTTGGCATCGAGACGCCCTCCGCCGGCATGCTCAGATCCTCGGTTGTCTCAGGCAATGCTGCCATGTGTCTTCCCAATCTCCCCAAGTTGCCTATCAGCCTTCCGACCTCGGCGCCCTTGTTCGTCTCATACTGTAAGCACGTTCCTGAAGCCGGGTCGTACGTCTTCAGTGTAAATGTGACCGTGATCTCTTCAGCATCTTGTGATTGCGGCGGCGGCGACGAGGGGCGTGTGGTGTTCACGGGCCGTGAAGCTTTCTTCTCTTCGTATTTCTGGCGCTTCTTTATCTTGGAGGCGGCCGGCTTGCTGACCGAGTATTTTGACGTGATTCGTGTCTGAGAGCGAGGTTAGACCGTGTGTGGTGTGCATGGAGGAGAGGCTTGCCGTACGGATGCTGGGCGTGCTTTTAGGAGCAGCGACGACTGCTCGTACCATTCTTGGCTGGTGGGAAAATATGGCATGGTGGAGCTTGACGCTGGACAGGTGTCTGGCGTGATTGCAGACTGAAGGGGAGAGTGAGGGTGAAGGTGATGAAGGTTGGTGGGTTGCTGCTGCCGGCAACTTTTGGCGGGGTCACACTCGGAGGAACGTCGGGCCTGGAAGACAGACGACGTCGGTATTTTCCTGGACCAGGCGAACCGAGAACTGCTGGCGGCAGTGGCCCACAAACGTCAGCCTATGAATTCTGTTCCTGCCGCAGATCAGGCATCAGCATTCCACTTGCGAGCGTGGAGAATTCTGCCGAAACTACTACGGACTACAATCGACTCACGGGCTCCATGGCTTCGTCACGGGAGCTGTCTCTGTGCGCGCAACATAGTCAACCTGACCATCTTTCAAATCAGCCCTGAGAAGGTTCGGTGGGTCCTAATTAATTGTTCTAAGCGACAGCCTAGTGCATGTGAACATTCAGCAATCGCGGCCAGACACTCACGGCACTGAAAAACACCTGCGGTCCCACACACACGAGCCGACGTAGTCTATTTCGCACTTCCTGGGCCCGGCAACAGGGTCCGATCCACTTTTCAAGAGATTATAGGGCATATTATTACTATCCCCCAGATTTGTGTGTTATTCAACAAAGTCGCAGCCTTTCTTTAGCGAAACACGAGCTGTCACGCTCCGAAGTGCCAATATGGCCGACTCTATCTCCCAGCACATTTCCAGCCTGGATGTCAATACAGAGACCAACAGCAACAAGACACCAACCTCCAGGATCGAACTTGAAGCCACTATCCGGGGCCTGGTAGAACGTGGCAAACGCCTCCACGATGAGGTAGAGACATATGTCTCAGCAGTACTCGAAAAACAGAAAGCCGGGAAAGTCTACCATCCCGTCGAATACCGAACCATGCGCAACGATCTGCGAAACGAGCTAGCATTCCTCAAAAAACTCACAGACTCCAACATGGATGAAGAGAAAGCTCGGCACTATATCGTCTCCTCAAATCTTCTCTACTACGAAGCTTTATGGAGCGCAGCAAAACGCTCTTCAGGGCTCCAGAGCTTCAGGAAAAACTTCTATTGGGGCTTCAACACCGCACCAGCGGGCAAGCGTCTCTCGAAAGGTCTCGATTTGCCAAAGGGTAGTCAAGCCAAGGGCAAACCCGTCGCGCTCGTCGATATTGTCGCCGAAGAAGGCGCGGAGTGGATACGAGTATCCACCGTCTCCGAGAAGCGCATTCTCTTCGATCTTGCCAAACTAGGTTGGATGAATGATTCGGACTCTGATGAGGACGATGAAAACGACATGCCAAGTTCGCGTTCAGCCGATGATGAAGATGATGACGAGGATCAGATTGATATCGTCAGGAACGCCCGCGAGCTAGCCCGGGCAGCACGAGCAAACCCCATCCACGGAAGACCCCCAAAGGTGCATTTTGTACTGACTCGAATTGTGGCTGGCAAGACACCAGCTATCGATATGATTATCAACAAGATCCGAGCCACGGGCGCTGTGGTACAATGCGGTGACGACATCCCACCCTCATTACCAATAGACGCTGTCCTGCCGCAGCTGCTCATTAATCAGTCACGTGTTCTAAGCAACACACTAAACATCGACTGCACCATTCTACTCGCACTCATCTCCGACATCTCACACAGACGGTGTCCAATACTGGACTGGTATCCCGGCGAAGTTCGTGCGCAGATCGAAGAAGAAGCAGAGGAGCATCTCTTACCAACACATCTGTATCCTGCAATTGGATCACATCCTATGGTCTGTACCCGCGAGGCCGTGGAGCAGATGAACCTTATCGTACAAACTCTGGCGACCGACACGGAGAAGCAAAGGGCAAATTTATTACTCGGGCAGGGTGATTGCTCGTCAAGATCATCGAAAGAGCTAGTCGAGGACTGGGTATGTTGAACTATTTCTGCTCCTTCAAGCATTGAGTACAATATTTTGCATCAGTCTAGATTACGAAGTGGACTTTCGCAACACTTCAGGGGTATCTGCTACACGATATAGATCTGTCTTTGTCGTCCCACGTTGCTGACTATGGGCTTCTAGGCAAGTATATCCGACCACCAGATACCCGATGGCTTCGCACTACCAATCGAGGTTAAGTCCTTCAACTTAGAGACCATCACCGAAGGCCTTCCCGCCGTAGCAGCCACAATCGCCGCCGAGCTGGGGCAGCTGAACAAGTAAGTGCGAGCACTGCTGCTGTCTTGAGTCCTGCATTGCATACTTGCAGGGATGATATAGAACGCTGTTACAATCTATCGACGGAAATGCACCAAATTACCTCGAAGTCGTCGAGGTTCTCCCGCAATTATTCACCCATGGAGAACACAATCGCTGATTCATCATCAGATCTATATTTCTCTACGGTTGGGCCAACGGCCTCACGACACTAAGCGCCAACCGCGGACGAGCGCGACAAATCGAAAACATCCTCAACGAGCACGGCCTGAAAGACGGAGAAGTCGGACCGCATATTTGGCTCTGCGGTGAGTCGCGAAGCCTGATTGCAAAACATGGCAGGCGGAGGTAGAACAACAATCTGAGTCCGCTCAGGGGCAACGCGCGCATTTCGAAAACCACGGCCTGGAGTTGGGACGCCAGAAGAGATCGCCATGTGGCGGTATGGAAGTGCCTCTTGAGTGGGCCATGGGTTTTGGTAGGCGGTCCGTGATACCAGCAGAGCAAAAAGCCTTTACATGACACGATACAGTCTCGACAACTCTCTCTCTCATCATTATTCACGCCTGTTCGACCCCGCCGTGAAAGGTCTCATGATTGGTTCCATTGACTAATAGTGAATGACGTCGGGTCGCCAGGTGAGAGCATATTACCGCAACGAGGTCAATGCCTATTTACTAGCCCCCTCACTCCCACTCCCTATATCTTACCGCCCGCACACTACTTAAGCCCTTCAACCCTCCCTTCCACTACATCCACTACAACCACCTTCTTTTGTGCAAAGTCAACCACACCTACTGACAACCACACGACACACCACGCCTCCTACGAGTCGCCCTATCAACCCACTCACAATGTCAGCTATAACCCGCATTATCGATGGTGCCCAAGTAACCTTCACGGCCGGCGGCGTCCCAACCTCCCTCTCCACCCAGACCTTAACATTTCAACCCCACTATATCACCTCTACCGCATACTTCCGCACAGTGAGTGACAGCCTCCTATTCCACTACTACTGCGGCACCCAAGTCCAACGCGATCTCACCGAACTCACCGGGCCCGTCGAGAGGATCTGGCAACTATCTGCCAAACTGCCAGAAGGTACATGGGCGGTTCAGTTCCAGCGTGTGGAGCACGCACTCAAAGCACGGGCCAAGTACATGCTGGCCTCGCAGTCGTTTGCCAGAATCGAGATTTTGGCGCGCAAATTCGTTACCGATCGCATCGCTACGGCGATTGAGCGTGTTTTGAAGACTGCGGGCAAGGGGCATGAGAGGGAGTTTAGTTGGAGGTGGATGACGAGGGATTTCAATGGGAATAGTATGCTCGCCGTGTATAGCAACGACGGGGTCCTGCTCGCCGACGTACGCAAACAGATTTCCGCGCTGTACCAAGGTCACATCGCCTGCACCGAGGCCGGGTCCGCGCTCTGGGTCGAGTCGTTGCAGGACCCGTGGTTCGAAGAACTGGGCAGCCGCAACGGGAAGGCGCTTGTCATGGCCGATCGGAAATACAACGTCGTTCGCATCTACCCACCCGCCAGGAACGCAGCATCGCGTATCCGCGCCATCGAAGCCGAGCTCGAACAGAAACTCATCGAAAGCATCACAAGGAGGCTGTACTATAGCACACTACCCCCCTTCATCCCGGAGACCATGGACAGATTGAACAAAACGTTCAGAAACATCGGCGCAATGAACCGGGCTTTCCCAGAACTGAAAATCAAAGCCAACGGGCGCCGCCTCACCATCCGGCTCACAGAGCAAGAATCAAAAGGAATCAATGTCGCGTCCATAATCGGCGTTCCTCCTTTCCTCCCAGACACCACCGCCTCACCACCATTCCAACAACAGTACTGCCCCATCTGCGACGACCCAACGACCGATATCCCGCTTGGATGTGGACACACATATTGCACCGATTGCTTCACACAGCAGTACGAAACAGCCACAAGTGACACAACAAGCTCAACACAAACCCCCACCTTCCCACTCCGATGCTGGGCCCACGACTGCGAAAAACCCATGTCTCTCCCCCACCTACAACGCCACATGCCCTACCAAACCTTCAACGCCCTCCTCGAAGCCGCTCTCAAAGCACACATCCGCACGAACGCTAACGCGTACCGCTACTGTGCCACACCCGATTGCGTGGCGGCCTACGCGGTGGCCCCACCGCTGACGAGCACAACGCTGGTGCCGCAGCGCCCCAATGTCGACCGCTCGAGTCCGTACGTGCACACGTGCCCCTGCTGTCTGACGCTCACGTGCCCGTCGTGCAAGGCGCGGCCGCACCCGCAACAGACGTGTGCGACGAGTGCGCAGCGGAACGCGAGAACGTTTTTTGTGTACGCGGCCGAGGAGGGCAGGGAGGTGGCGATGAAGACGTGTCCGCAGTGTGAGGTTGTGGTGGATAAGGTGGAGGGGTGTAGCCATATGCGGTGTGTGTGTGGGGGCCATTGGTGTTGGCTTTGTCAGTTTTTGGGCTCCAAGATTGAGGTCGTGGCGCATTTGCAGGCTGAGCATGGGGGGCTCTATGGGAGGGGGGAGTGGACGGGGTTGACGGCGGGGAGGTTGCCGACTAGGGGGAAGGGCTTGTGAGGGTTGGGTGGATATGTGCGGTTGTAGGGAGGAGGGTGGGATGTTTGTGTAGTTATGGGTTGAAAAGTTTGTGAGAGATTTGATGGATGGCGAATATGGATAACTGAGGATGAACATGAAGACCAAAGAGTATCATATGACAAGCTGAGATGGAGAATGAAAACATATAAATCATGCTGTATTGTACTCCATAAACACTGCATGAACGAACAGGTCTCTGTGGTCATTTACAGCATGTCGGTCTTCTCAAGTTATGAGAGCGCACAAGATCAAACTATGATACATGATGCGCGCAGCGAATCATACTCTTTTAGGAGCTAAACACATCACAGTAAGATCACCAAGCGAGGAACGAACTCCTTACCTGTAACCTTACCTTGACGGTGCACACTCTGTGCGAATAACTTACATTACCTACCCAGCGAGCCAGTAGAAAAGAAACAAAGAAGAAAGGCTAGTAAAACACGTAAAGAAAAGTCACCTGTGCCCTACCCGTCCGGACAGCCTCAGCCCTACCAAACATGCGCTTTTGTGATAGTTGACCAATGGGAAGGAGATCCATGCTGTTGTTTTCTGTAAATGGGGCTGTACCTTTGCTTGGTCGACGGAATAGGATGTGGTGTCCTGTACGGAGTCATGGAGAGATTCGATGTCCGGCCGTGAGCCTAGGAGTAGTTCGTATGCACTCCTTACCCCCTTATGCTGTGTTGCTGTGTGGTCGAAGGTCAAGAGCTGAACAGAGTCGATCTTACCCTCATTGACGAGAAGGGATGAGGTGAAGAAAATGGAGGTAACCTTTGACAAACCCTTGCAGAAGACATGTCGGCCGTCGAACAGGCCTAGTATCTCCTTCGTTGTCTGGGATCGTCGTAGCTGTCACCCTCATACCCACGCTTGCGTGAGCTCTCGTCCCGGCCACCTCCGCCATACCCACCATCGCGATCTCGGTGCCGGTCTCTGCTGCCGAGGGGCTCGTTGTTGGCTCCGCTGGATCCGCGATCGTTGTACCCACCACCGCGCCTGTCGTCGTAACGGCCTCCGCTTCCTCGATCGCCGCCAAATCCACCACCTCGTGGACCGCGCGGGCCGGCAGGGGCACCATCAGGGGGCCCATAGCCGTTTGCTTGATAGCCAATACCGCCTCGGCCACCACCAAAACCACCTCCTCCGCGACCTCCACCACCGTAGCCGCCTCGGAAGCCGCCTCCTCGATCGCCCCCAAATCCGAATCCGCCGCGACCTCCGCCGCGTCCACCGAACCCACCGCCAAAGCCTCCACCACGGGCTCCAAAGCCACCTGGGCCGGCTGGCGGTCCGAAGCCACCAGCAGCAGCGGGTCCACGAGCCGGGGGACCCTTGGTGTAGCCGCGCCCACCGAGGCCTCCACCGAAGCGGCGCGGACGCCATCCAGACACGGTGCGGCCGCGCTCAACATCGACGAGAGCACGTCGGTCCTTGATCTTGATGCCATCTGTCTCCTTGTAAGCGGCCTTCATGTCCTTTTCGCGCTCAAAGACAATAAAAGCATAGCCGCGCTTTCGCTTCTTAGCTGGCGCGTCGGTTGGCTGCGTGATGTCTTCCACGATGCGGATTCGCTCGATCGGACCGTAGCGGCCAAACTCGCGCTCGAGGTCGTCGGTAGTGACGCCATAGTCGAGGCGAGACACGAAGAGAGTCTTAAACGCGTCGCCCTGCACTTTGGCATCTTCGGCCGGTTTGTCTATATCGTGTTAGCAGATGATGCGTAGGCTGATTGCACACGTTGCAAGTGCGTGCGCGCGATGATGCCGTACAGTTCTTGATGCCCTCCGTCAACAGCTTCTCCTGTTTCTCCTTCTTCTCGAGCTTCTTGCGATCGCGCTTCTGCAACCAGCTGTCGGTAGGCACGTAGTTATCATTGTCTTTATACTCCTTCAGCGCGTCCAGGTACTGTCCGACGCCGCTGATCTTGGGCGTGCAGCGCTTCTCCGGCGCGTGGTCGGCCGGTTCCACCCATCGCAGCGGCGGCCGCGGGGCGAACAGGTTCAGCAGCATGGGCGGGAGTAGATGCGTCATCCTGGGTTTGGGGCTTGGAATGCGCTCCAGGTAGCGATGTGAGATAGTTGGAGAATTACAAGGTCGAGGGAGTGATGATGAAAGTGGTTAGGAAGGAGGAAGCTGCCCGCTGCAACGCCAGCAGCCAGAGTTCGCACTAGCGCAATCTTAGGCTACGGTGGCCGCACGTGAGGCTTGAGCGCAACACCAAGCTTTCGGATCTGGTCATCGGTGAAGCACCACTGTCACAGTCGCAATTGTACGCCAACATGCCTGTGTCAGCCATCAAGGCGGTCGCCAAGCCGCAGGTACGTTCTTGCCATTGCTCGAGCTTTTCTTTCTTCGCGCCCAAGGCTAACAAACTCACGTCTAGAACGGCGTAGGAGCCTTCATCCTCCCTTGCAAGTCCATGACCTTCCACTATTGCAACTGGTGGGGCAGTTCCCGAGGCATGAACGCCTTCCTTAAATCATCTCTCCCCGCCTTCGCAAAACGCAATCCCCAGATTCAAATCACCGTCTCGCCACGGCCGCGTCACCACCCTGAAATCATCGCAAACTACATCAACGGCGCCCAGGAGTCGATATGTGTGAAGAACCTGCAGAATGAGGGCGTGAGGGAGAAGGCTGAGCTGTTGAGGAGTCACACAGGCGAGAAGAACAGGAAGTGGGATGGTCGACCGGTTAGGAGTCTGAATGAGAGCGTGAGGGGCATCTGGAGTCCTTTCCACGGGAGCAAAGTCAAGATATGAGATTTTGAAGGCAGGACGAAGACGGACCGCCAAGGGGACGAGGGCAGCGACGCAGGAGAGGAGAGAAGCTGTACCGGGCAGCAGAATTAGGTGCCCAACCTCAGGACCATTGCTACTGGACCGAACTACATTTTGGCCTGTGAAGGGATTCCAGGCGGAGCGGCGTGCATCGCGTGGAGCGGAAACAGCAATTGTACAATGTCGTATCAAGCATTCATGGGGGGTTTTTTTGAGTCATGTCGAGTTCATCATTATGGACATTGTCAATTGTGCTTCATGTTGAACTATCCGGGTTCTGGCCCAGTATCGTATCCCGTCGGTCATTTTACGTACCAGCTCCAGTCAAGTACAGACGAGCTTCGCGAAATGCATTTATGCTTGGTTGCTGTTGATGATATCAACGAACGCAGGCTTCAAGCTAGCACCGCCGACAAGGAAACCGTCGATATCGACCTGCTTCGCCAGCTCCTGACAGTTCTTCTCCGAGACACTGCCACCGTAGAGGATGCGCGTCTTCTCAGCAGCCTCGGAGGAGACTGCCGACTTGAGCCATTCGCGCAGAGCAGCATGAACCTCCTGTGCTTGCTCGGTGGTCGCGACCTTGCCGGTCCCGATGGCCCTAATATCTATCAATACGTGTTCGTCGCAAGTCGTTGGATAGCACTTACCAAATGGGCTCGTAGGCAACGACGATTTTGCTCCAATCCTTGACCTTGTCTGCAACAGCCTTGAGCTGCTTGGTGACGACGTTGACAGTGTCGCCTGCCTCGCGCTGCTCCAGACTCTCACCACAGCACAGAATCACACCAAGACCGCTGTCTACCGCCGCCTTTGTCTTGCTCGCAACAAAGTCATCGTTCTCTTGGAGGATTTGACGACGCTCAGAGTGACCGAGGATGGTCCAGGTGACGCCACTATCCTGGAGCTGGTCGGCCGAGATCTCACCGGTGAAAGCACCGTTCGGCTTGTCGAAGATGTTCTGTGCGGCGACTTCGAGGCCCTTGCGGAGATGCTCGCGTGTGAGGAGGAGGTAGAGGGCTGGTGGCGCAATGACGACTTCTGTTGTGGTGTGTGAGCATATTGCTTTTGCAGTGGTGTGATCGACCTTGTGGCAGCTTCAGACGCAATTGAACAGACTGCATGGACTTACCGACGTTCTCGTCGAGCTTAGCCTTGTTCAGGTTCTCGACAATGTCCTTGATCGACTTGATCGTGCCGTTCCTTTAGCACTGTTAGTTGCTTCCGCGGGTATTGCAGGTACGCACAGCTTGGGTTGTAACGTACATCTTGAAGTTTCCTCCTACAAAGAATTTGCGACCCATTTTGGCGGTTGTTGTTGTGAATTTGATTGGAGAGTTGTTGGTGAGAGTGGAAGAAAGGTTATAGATCGAAAATTGTGGTGTATGGTAGTCAAAAATGCGTTGCGAGCTGAGCTACTGGAGATGTTTTGAGCTCGGCGGGGGCACGCGGGGCTGAGATGACGTTCCCGATGGACTAAGGACCTTTCGGCTGACTTCGGGCTTGCTTCTGCCACGACGTGGGTGAAGGGATGAAAAAACAATGGAGATGCGGATACTATGCTAAAATTTCTTTTATTCCGATTGCTACTTGTCGAGGCGTTGCAAAGTAATCATTGCATTGCTGTTACGTACGCAGTAGGTGCGCCCGCCATCACGCCCAAGACATTCATTTTAACTCTCTTGCACGTATAGAACGATGATTAGACCTCGGGATAACTTATCGTCCTTCTCTCGTTCTGGAGGGAAGGAGGGATGATAACGGACGACCCACTGATCATCCCGCAGAAATCTTTAGCTCAGCCCTACCTACCGTACGATGCCGATAACTTCCACGACCACAACTTCCCTGCCTTAATACCATCCACCCAACATGCTCAATTCCACACATCTTTCCCATGATTCGAACGCTCCAGTGGTCTACGGCCTCGCGGTCACATCCCTCACGCAATGCACCCATTGGCATTCCCCGCTTGACATAATCGCCATCAAGCATTTCTGCTGCAAGAAATTCTACGCGTGCATTAGTTGTCACGACGCATGCGAGGCGCACAAGCCCGGCGTCTGGCCAAAGGACCTCAGGACTGAAAAAGCAGTGCTGTGTGGGAAGTGCAAGCATGTATTGGCTGTTGATGACTATATGAAGAGTGGGAGTGCATGCACGAAATGTGGGAGCGGGTTCAATCCAGGCTGCAAAAATCACTGGGCGCTGTATTTTGAGCTGGACCAGAAGGTCTTCCAGACACCATGAACAAGTCTAAAGGATCTGGAATGGGCAGAACTTTTAGGCCAATGTGGTTCCAGCAACCTCTTCCATATACAGATTATCCGTTCACTCATCGTTCGACAGCCTCTCAATGGAACTATTCTATCCCATCCTCAGTACAAGGACCAAGACTTGACCTCCCCGGCCGATATATTCAAGGTATCCTCTTCCTGGATTTCTGGTATGGCACAAATTGCGAGCTAGATACGTTACTTCCTCCTTGAAAACGACAACCTCTCGACCCAAGCGGGTTAAACCTCCTGCGGCAAGTACTACAGGCTTACGCATAACCAAGAGTGGTGAATGGACGGCGATGGGCGTACTCCAGTCTCATCCGTCGTACCTCATTGTTTATTCATCTACTTTCTAGCCTATCCGATCCGATCCACCACGATGCCACGCCCTCACTCGGAATGCCTATATGCATGGTCCACCAAAGCCGCCTGGGGCGAGAAAACATCGATCGTAACAGCACACAATCAACACGAAAGCGAAAGGTCATACAAAGATTTCAGATTTCTCAAATCACATGCGATCACGGAGGGCAAAGCTTACAGCAATGTCGTCTTGAAATCTTTCTTAGTTCTTACTTCTAGGGTATATAGCACCAGTGCCCATCTAAAACGCCCTCATGTCTACATCCTAGCATATTACATCCTGGCCCATTACGTTCCGACCCATTACGTTCCGACCCATTACATCCCAGCTCATTACATCCCAGCCCAATCCATCTCAACCAGAACATCAGCCTCATAAACCAACAAACATCAAATAGCACATTCAAGAATTCATATCCCCATCACCATCACAAAAACACAAGGTCCCCTCAAACCACACACAAAACCCCACTCCACCCAACCGTCCAACGCACACTCCCCAAAACCACAACCAACAAGCCCAGCGCCGCCCCCACACTCACAACCCCATACACATACGCCGCCTTGCGCTTCAGCGAATCCAGCTCCACAATCCACGTCGACACGGTAGTCAAACAGCCACAAAACCCATCCTGAATCCCCTGCAGCACCTGGCAGCCCAGCACACTGCCCCCGACGGCCCCCGTACTACTAAGCTGCACGTGCTGCAAATCAAACGCCATACCCAGGACAGCAGTGCCAAAAATATTCACTGTGAAGGTTCCGAGCGGGAAGGCCGGGTAGATGGCATTGAGATACAAGGAGAGGTAGAAGCGGAGCAGACAGCCCACGGGCGCGAATACGCAAGCGAAGAGGGCTTGGCCGCGCCACGCGGGCTGGGGCGCGAAGATGGATAGGATGATGGCGGCGATCCAGACGCCGGCGCCGAGGAAGACGAATAAGGGGTCGAGGAAGCGGCGCGTGAGCCGGAAGGGGAGTGTGGGGGTGAGGCGGTGGAGGAGCTGGGCTAGATGGGCGCCGAGTTTTAGGGCGCAGAGACAGGTGCATAGGGTTAGGATTATGGTGGCGCTTACGGCCATTACGGAGGCGCCGGTAGGGCGCGGGACGGTTGTGGTTATGGCTGGTGGGGTGATACCTGGTGGATACGGATGGTTTATGGGGCTTTGTAAATCGTTGCTGAGAGACAAAAAGATGTCTCTTGTGAAGCTTGAGAAACTGGTACAACTACCACAGAAGCCGGTCGCGAGGCCAATGTAGAGCGGTATCGTTTTCTTAACTTTTGAGTGGCGTGCTTTGTGGGCGGCGGCGGGTAGGTCTGGGGGTTCGGTGGGGCGTTCGCCCCATTCCGAGGCGAACAGGCGTCGGTCTTGCGACAGGAAGCCCATTATGAGTGTCCCGGTCACGTTGGCCCAGAGTACCGATGTAGTGACTGGGGCGCCGGGGTAGAAGGTTAGGGCTTGGAGACCGAGGCGGGTTAGTGTGCCGAAGATGGAGAAGAAGATGAGATAGGAGATTGTGTAGAGCTCTGTGGCGGCTTTAGAAGCGTGGGGTGTGCGTTGGGAGCGCGCGTAATGGGCTGCGAGGTCGTTCTCTTTGGACGACATGCTGGGTAAAGCCGTGATGTCCAATTGCGAGCCCGATACGCCTCTAGATGCTATGCGTCCTGGCGGGGAGGAAGGTCTTTTCGAACGCTGAGGTCTCGATCCTGATCCACTCGCTTCCTCCTTGTCTGCCCGTCGACTATGTGCCCTTGTCCTAGGCGTCCGGAAGGGTGGAGGAAGATTGGGTGGGCGCGCATGTTGTTCGTATAAATGGAGCCAGGATTCCGGTGCTACAACGCCTTCTTCCCCCGGTCCAACTCTTGAATCTTCCGTACTCCGCGATATGTGCTTTCCTGTACTTTTGTCCGACTTCTTTACATGGCTCCCTGCGCTTTCGCGCTGGCGCGTATACGGAACATTGGGTGCGGGTGACGCTGTCGACACGCGAGACGAGAAGGTTTCGCTGTTCACATGCTCTGGTTCCGCCTTCTTGAGGTCGTGATCAAACTCGTCGAGTCGGCGCAAGTCGGTATGCGTTCGCGAGCGCTGCTGTTGCGGGCCAGCCGATGTATCTGAGTGAAGGGAAGAACGGAGCGAGGAACGTTGGTGGTTGAAGTGGGAATCGCGCTTCGAATGCACGTCGTCTTCTGCAGCATCCGCCATTATCGGGCGTCTTGGTCCCGTGTTTGTATGCAGCAATGACGTGCACAGGGCCGCAGAATACCTACCGGCAGGCCAATTGTCCCGCTCAATCCACAACTTCAGCGCGAGACCTGTGTAACAACAAGTATGCCATGCTCTGTTTTGTTGACACGGAGACAGCCTTGGTTATGATGCGACGGCGGCGGATTAAGCCTCCATGTGCACCAAAGTCAAATCAGAAAGTTAATTCTCAAGTATAACCTTTGCCATGCGCCAAAAACGAACATGCGACGAATGACTCCCTCCGCCATTTTCCCCGATTGGTGCCAGGGAGGCCCTGTCGAGCCCCATGCAGTCTGAACATAGAACAGGGTTTCACCAGTTTCGGAACCGGCCGCGTCCATGGCCGGCCTAGGGCCGCTGTTATCGCCGGCACGTGCACACTACAACAAGCACCTCTCTCAATCTCTACCTACCTTGATGGAAGCTGATCGAAGAGAACACAAAGTCAAAGGTTGAGAAAGATGGCCAACGTCCAGCTCCCCAAGAACGCTCACGTATCAACACATCCATGTCTGCAAGCCAAGCTCTCGCAGCTGCGATCAGCCAGCACAGGGTGCAGAGATGCGCAGACACTGGTGCATGAAATCGCCCTCATGGTTGGGTATGAAGCTTTGGGCGCAGGACTCCAGACACAGCAGGAAGGCGAGGTAACGTTATATTCCACACATGGCATCACACAATCTGGGAAAAAGGTGGGGGTGGGCTGTGTATCGTCCTATAAGGCGGCACCATCATGGATACACCTTAAAGACCTATACCTATACCTATACCACCACCCATACGCCACAATGCTATACACACACTAACAATCCCTCGCAGGACAAATCCCCCCTCGGCTACCCCTACCCCACCACCACCACCTCCCCAGCACCCTCCTCCATATCCTTAGTCCCCATCCTCCGCTCCGGCCTCTCCATGGTGCCCGCCCTCTCCGCCCTCCTCCCGACCCCCGTACCCATCCACCACCTAGGTCTCTACCGCGAGAAATCCACCCTCCAGCCCGTCGAATACTACAACAACCTGCCCTACCACACGTCCACCTCGGCCTCTACATCCACGCCCAGCAAGCCCCAGCCCGAGCTCGCCATCATCGTCGACCCCATTATCGCGACGGGCGCTACGGCCTGTGCGGCCATCGATACGCTCAAGGATTGGGGCGTCAAGCGCATTATTGTTTGCGCGGTGTTGGCGACGGAGGAGGGCTTGAGGCGTGCGTGTGAGGAGTGGGAAGAGGGCGTGCAGGTTTGGGTTGGGGGTTGTGATCGGGATGTGGATGAGAAGGGGATGATTAAGCCGGGTTTGGGCGATATTGGGGATAGGCTGTTTTTGACGCTGGGGAAGTAGGTGGACGGATGGACGGCTTTGTTTATGTGTCTGTTCTTTGTGGGGACAGATAGGCCAACGATGCAAATGAAATGAAATGACTGGTAACGAGCATAAAAGTCTATTTCTCATTTCTCTCTCAACAAACGTCGTCTTCCTTCATATCCTCTACCCGCTCAGGATCCACAACCCGACCAACATACTCTCTCCCCCCAAAACTATGCATCCTCACCTCCTCACTAAAACGTACCACTCTGCGCACCCGTTGCCTTTCCTTTTCCTGCTGCGTCCGTTCTTCCTCTCGTTCCTCCACACATGCCCCTCCGCGCTCAGAAACAACGACGGGTATGCGGGAAGCTGTAGCACTCGTTCCATTTCTAGTCGTTGGTGGATCGGTGCGTGGAGCTAAAGTTGAGGACGGATCAAACGACAGTGTCGATACTATCGTTTCCGCGTCTCGTTCCGCGGCGGCAGCGTCCGCTTCAAGATAGATGCGTGGCGGATCCGGTATCGTAGTTCTTTTCCCCTGCTGTTCAAATCCTCCTTCTGCTTCTTCTTCTACCCCTTCTGCCCCCTCCCCCTCCTCTTCACACACACTCTCTGCAGTCCTCTTTCCTCCCTCCATCTCCTCCTTTTTCTTCTTCTTCATCTTCTTTTTTCTCCTAGCCAACCCTTGCACCCCCACAGTAGCCGAACAGTATCCATTCACGATTCTGTTCCGGTTTGTGCGTCTGCGTGCCGCTGTGTTGATGTGTCGTTGTTGGTGGCACGCGTAGAGGAGAAGCGTTGTTATGAGCGTGGCTGCTAGTGCTAGTTCGAGCATGTTGTGGAGATGTGGGTGTGGTTGGTGGGTATTTGAGTTTGGTTTGGTTTGGTTGCGAGGTTTGGTCGTGGGTGCAGGACTGTGCAGCCAGCGAAAAGAGTTTGGGTTTGGTGTGAGTTCTAGAATAGATGGGCTAGAGGGTGACGTTGTTGGGGGAGAAGCTGCTTTCGATGTCGGTATAAAAAGACGCGGGAAAGAAGGAGGGGGTTTTCAGTGAAGCTGTCGGTGTTGGACGTGTCGTTTGGCGGTCCCAAAAGACGCACGGCATTGAAGACCGGATTACAGTTATCCATCCACGACCGCCAGCTCATCATCTGTACTCGTCACCTCCCCATCCAACGCACGATCCCTAACCCATCGTCCCTCCCCTTCGTTCCTCCACCCAACGCCCCTCTTCCTCAAAATTTCCAAACACTCCCCCACCTCAGCAGCCAACTGTCTGCCATCACAGTCCCCACTTAAAAACTCCGCACCATCAGCGCAGTCCAACACGCCCAGGTAGCTCGCAATGACCTTATAACTCTCCCGCCACTCTAACCAGAAGTCACTGGATTGTGCGCGACCGCGTCGCTTCGCATTGCTGAGAAGATCGTTTTCTGGTCCCGGGGCGACATGAAATGCGATTTTGCTCAGTGTTGGTATCATGTGGAGGGCACGGACGATGGAAGTGATTTTTGTAGCGAACGGAAAGACGCCTGTGAAGCCGAAGGATGTGATGTTGCAACAGTCTTGAGTTTCTCTGGCGAGACGTATGAGTAGTTGGTTTATTATCATCGGTGAATGCTTGAGATGGTACTCGTAGGTGCTATATGCGGTAATGGAGGAGCCCTCGTTATATCCCAGATGATTCCAAGGCATTCGGTGGATGAGAGGGGACTGACACGGTCGGCATTCAGTGGTCATGTGTTCGGGCTTTGGCGGCTCGGACTGGCTAAGTTCGATGTAGTGCATCCTCATATCAAAAGCCCAGTCATCGAGACTCAACACCTCTGTGTCAAGAAGCGCAGCGAGCGTCGATGGCGGTGCAGCGACGACCACCCGGGTAGGCTCTAAGCAAGAGAATACCTGGTTCCATATGCTCGAGACTGCCCGGTCTAGCGGTGGATCTGCTGTAGCGATATGTCGAACCCGCAACCCGGACTCCTTGTCCGTGTGCACTACCACGCTCTTGATGTGATGCTTTAGCGTATATTGCGTAACAAATCTTCCAAAGTCCGCAAACGCCTTGGGAAGTTGCGGAAGCCATAGAATGCTTGGTAGCGACTTGAAGAATTCGTCTCCGTCCTGGACACGACAGAGATCGATGAGCAGATCATCAAACGGCTCCTCAAACGCAGACCCGGAGCTGCTCTTCAACTTGCCCCGCATCTTCGTGTAGATTAGAAACTCGTGGTTGCTCAGCTTGGACATTTGCTCTTGCATGCTGTCGACTAGTCGTGCGTCGATGGGCACCCATTGTGGGTCCTCGTCCAGCGAAATGCGCGCGTAGCGGAAAAGAATTGGGAGCACGATTTTCCTCCAGCGCCATGACACTTGGGATAGAGATTTAAGGGATTTCGAATCGGAGCATGTTAGTTGGTCCGATGGCTCGTGAGCGATTTTGATGATCGATGAAGGTTCGAGGTCGAGTTGTGATGCGATTTGGATCAAGAGTTCGTTTGGAAGCGACTGCATGTCGGTGGCTAGGCGTGGGTTCTCTTTCCTTGCTTAGCTCCTATGTGGTGTAGTCGTGTATGAGAATTATCGGAACACTTGTAACGTGTAGGGTATCGTAATATTGCCAAAAGTGCAGCACTTTGAAATAGAGTTGACGTCGCAGGTCGGATGTGAGTAGTTCAAGGTCCCACATGTACGTCATCCCGATTAGTAGATTAGCGTTCATACGGATCTCCGCCTACGCCCGGGCGTGCAATTATTTCAGGAACGACAGTTATATCCAACTGTATCTAATTTTGTAATTAATGTATCGTGATCTCAAAACGCAGCCCTAACAGCACCCTCTAACCACGCAACCCCCGCCATCACCCCATCCACAACCCTCACCCTCTTCCCTTCCACATCCCCCAACTCCTCCACACACGCCTCCCTAACCATCTCATCCATCCCAGCCATACCCGCGCAACCAAGGCAGATAGCGCCAACTTTTCCCTTCCTCAACAACCTCTTGACAGCATCCTTCATCCGCGTCCTTACCTCCTCCGCCGGCGCATCGTGCAAATCCGTCGCATTTAGCCCCGTTGTCTCCACCCCTGCAAACCGCTCACTAGCCTCTGATCTCGTACCTAGAAAGGCGATTGTAGCGTCTGTGAGAATGGCTTCCCAGACTTTGCCTGTGCTTACGATGCCGAACTTTTCGTCCGGATGGATGACTTGGAGGGATGTGCTGACGCTGGCTTCGAAAATGCCGGTTACGGGCTTCCGTGCACTTCTGACACCAGGTTCTTCCTTTAACAGAGGGACGAGCGGATGGTGCGAGTAGCATGCGACTAGGAAGGCATCGTGGCGTTCGAGGTCTTTTTGTAGGGCCGGCAGGCAGTGTCCGACTGATTCCAAGGCGTCGTCTTCGTTGTTGATACTCTTTGGGCCTGAGGGCGCTGTGAAGTACTCATGTGCGGTCTGCTAGCTGCGGTTAGTTTGCGAGGAGGTTGTGGTGAGTGGTGTGGATTGACATCTTTGAATTGTAGCGCATCGACGAGCGGCTTCAGGCCGTTGGTCATTTGCTCCGTGGAGTTGGGGTTGATGATGAGGATAGAGCGCATTTTGCTGTATCTGGGGTTGCTGCCGCTGCGATATTCACCCATTGGCTTGTTCGTGGCTATGCGCTTCACTCGCAAGTTTTCGCCCCACTTGCGAAGTTTGACATTGTGGCGCGTGATGTATTTGGAGAAGTGGAGCTACGGACCAGGGTCTACGGTAACGTCATAGCGCAGTAAGGGAGAGCGCCTTTGGTGTTTGTTTACTTGTGCTTACTGAGTAGGCAGGTGTGAAGCATGTTAATGATTAGGAGGGACTACCACATAGGAGCCGACGGATTAGAGAATCAGCTGAACGCAACGAATAGCTAGCAAGTCCGGGCAGGTACAACTACCGTATGATGCTGGGTAGATCCCTAGAATATCGCATAGCCATCTTAACCTAGAGTAGTAGAGTAGTAGAGTAGTAGGGACGACCGGCTTACCAGCCGGATGGGGTGAAGAGACAAAATAATCATATTGTATTAGGATTCCGAGGGCATAGTAGCCCATAGGCTACGTCGCAATGTATGATGGTGGTATTCTATGCCAAATACTCCCGCTACACTATGCGTCACCATGCATACCAAACCGCACAAACGCCGTAGCAAATAGAGTCATCGAGTCGAAAGGTTGTATTGAGAGCTGGTAGACTGTCAGAGGTGCGTTGAGTGTTGCCCGGGAGGTCGTAGCTTACAAGGCGTGAGTCGTCAAGAAGTGGCGTGACTATTCAGCGGAAGCAGCTGAAGCGGCCGCACGAGAATCTGAAGGGCGCACGTCGAACACCGTGTCTGTCCGCAACAACACCACCACCTAATACTATCAGCATTTGCTTGCGTGGACGACGGCTGCGCTGGGTTACTTACCGGCGTGTCGGCCACCCCAGTGTTTGGTCCAAAGAAGACCCATGGTTGTACTGTTTGTTGGTGTGAGAGGGTTGTAGATCGGTTCGGGAGACTTCGCGAGTCGTCTGTGGAGTAGTGCCGGTAGGAGTGCTTTACACGGTGGAGCTGGAAGCTGGAGGGCTGCAGCGCGGATTATATAGGAGTAGTGGTGGTGTCAATGGCGGAGCCTGAATGGCTGTGTCGAGTAAAGCAAGGACGGTGAAGCTGTAGGAACTGCGTCATCAGCTAGTGCCAAGGGCTTGGCAATCCTTGGCACAGCCACCTTAAACGCAATCAGATGGTTCTAGGACGCGTTTAGCGTTATACACAGCCTGGATGCCATCGCAGGCTCATGCTTGATTAATTGGCCGTTCTTAACTCCTACTCTAGGCGTGGTTCACCATAGCAACGCGAGGCAGTACCGGAGAGAAACTTCGAGGGCTGTGTTTCTTGCGCATTATTCAGAGCGACGTAAGCTACTAATGTTATTGTAACCTTTCCCGCGAAGTTATCCACTTTTCGGCAACGTGAGAGACGTGGTACAACAATCACACGTACCGCAGATTGACGGCAGCATAGTGAATTGATCTTTGATTTTAACTGCAACAAAATAACCTGCATCGCCCTATGGAAGGTGAAGTGTGGTGTAGTCTAGATCTTAGTTCAGATCCGGCGCTGTCATGTCGTGTATAATACAAATGTCGACTCTCGGATTCGTACGGGGCCGACGGAAGACTGAAGATCAAGACGAGATGGCGTAGTCAACGTGTCAGTCCCTAGATCTTCCTCTCAGAAATTACGCCCCTTCGTTGCCACAGCTCTATCTCCCAGGCATGCCGCCTCCTTGCGCCATTGCAGCGTTCTGCTCTTGGAACCGATCACCTAACCGTTGGGAGCCCTTCATGTGCTTGTCCACGCATCGCATAACGCAGCTCTCTTCGCGCGAGGTGAGGGATTTGCTCTCGAAGCCGTTGACGCAGTGGTCGAAGCATTGCTGGACGAGGTTCGAGTACATCTGGGGGCCGTCAGCGGGGCTGGGGCTGGTGCTGCAATTGGCTGCATGGTTCGTAGTAGCTCATACGTTCATAAATTCCTTCATCTGCTTCTTCTCCATGCGCGTCTGCAGCTCGCGCTGTTCTGCGGCCGTCAGTCTGGTGCGCGTTAGCTGTGTGCGGCGGAGCAGAGAGTGGGTGCGGCCGCATACGAGTCCATGGCAGCTGGCTGTGGGCGTTGGTGGAGGATGTGAAGAAATTCAGTCGCTGTTATGACGTCGGGTGGTGTCTGGATGCTCTTGACGAGCTTTCGCCCAAAACCGCGGAAGCGAGCTTAGATTGCTCAGCGGTCCGTTCCTTGCTCTCACCCAACCGCGGGAACAGGGTGCCACCCACCACCCACCAGCTGGGCACTGCAATAGGTAGTTCGTGACGGGTCAAAGTGACCATATCGCGGCTTGGGGATATTCAAAGCATCATTGAGAAACATACACACAGCAACAGGCGCGTCATGATATCCAGGCTCCCGCGTCAAGAAGGATCACGCAGGTAGACGAGGTGGCAGTATGGCAGCATGACAACCATCCGAAGACGAAGACGAGGCAGGCGTGGCTTTGACAGCACCCTTCCACTTCTTCCGCTTCTTCCACCCTCCCGGCTCCATATTCATACCGTCTCGTTCTCGCCGGATTGCTTGTATCTGTACCGTACCTTTGCCCGCCAAGGCCGTCTTTATTATTGGACCCAACGCGGGCGATAGCAGAACATTAACACAATAACACGCCCTGCGTCTTGCTCAAACCATCCAATCCTGCTGCTGTATCTTTTCACCGTCGCCCGTCGCCCAATTCTGCCGACGACGGGCTCGCTCCTCAGGCGTGCGTTTGTTTCTGGACGTCAGGCGACGCTGTGCCGTCTTCCTTCGATGCTGGCAATTGGCCCGCAAGCCACACATCACAGCCGCTAAGCTGTGCTCTTCGCCGGCCAGTCCAGCAGCATCCTGCATCGGGCTGCCACTTGCTCACCCTCCACACGTCTGCGATCATTGCCCTTCGCAGAAAGCGACCCTGCATGCCCGCCGTCGCTTCGAGCCACAGTTTCAGGCGCGCTTCCATATTGCGCCCACGCACGCCCTAGCCGTTGCTGCGATATCCTGCGCATCTGCCACCCCTAACCGCTGCCGCTGCCGCTGCAAGAGTCGCGTCCCCCCAAAGCTCTGCGTGGAAAGCCTCTCGCTCGCGCCGCGCCAACAACACCCTGCTCTCCTCACCCGGCCGCCCAAGAACAGCCCTACGGTAATACGAGAGCCGCCCCGCTGACATCTCGCACCCTCGCTGACGAGCGACGTCACATAGCGGCCCCAGCCAGCTGCCGCCTGTCCACTTCGGGCCCGCCTGTACCTGGACAACACCACTCCACAACACGTTGCGATCGTCCGCCCGCGAAACCCGCGTTTGAAGAGCTGCGTCGCTCTTCCACCTGTCTGCCATGCCAGCAGGCACGCACAATAATCCGCATACTCCGCGCGTGCGCAACGGGGAGCCCCAGCCGGCCCCGGTAGCAACACCAGAGCCAGCATCGTCGCGCCGAGATCTCACCTCGTGGTGGCGCCAGTTTAGCAAGCGGCCTGCGAAGAAGGAGGACGAGAAAGGTACGATTTTATTACCACCATGCCGGCGCGTCCAACCACCACACTGGCAGCGCCGTGGCTACGTGCTCAGCTGCCCTGATAAGGCTGAGCCTTGTCCAACGTGCACGCAGCTTCCCCACTTCTGTTTGTCGCGAACAATCACTGACAGCCGTTGTCCCGCACAGAAGCCCTCCCTGGCATTTTTGGCGTGCCCCTCATCCAAAGTATACCGTATGCAAACGTCGCAATATCCTTGTTTAACGAGCACGGCGAGAGCTATATATATGGCTATGTCCCCATTGTGGTCGCCAAGTGTGGGGTATTCCTCAAGGAGAAGGGTAGGCCGACTCCCTCGCCTCTATCATCAGCTGTTAACAAGCCGTAGCCACCGACGTGGAGGGCATTTTTCGCTTAGCCGGTTCGGAGAAGCGCATCAAAGAGCTCAAGGCTGCGTTTGATACCCCACCACGCTATGGGAAAGGCCTGGACTGGAGCGGTTACACGGTGCACGATGCCGCCAACATTCTGCGCCGCTATTTCAACAACCTCCCGGAGCCCATAATACCCCTGCAGCACTATGACCCTTTCCGCCAACCTCTTCAGGGACATCAGGCTGAAGCTGTTGGGCCTAGCGAAGGACAGTCACCCTCCATAGGCGGTTTCGATCCAGATGCCGCTGTACGCACATATCAGCACCAGATCAAGGCGCTGCCCTCTTTGAACCGGCAACTACTCTTGTATATCCTGGATCTCCTTGCCGTTTTCGCCGCAAAGGCCGATGTCAATAAGATGACCACCTCGAATCTTGCTGCCATTTTCCAGCCCGGACTACTGTCCCATCCTCAGCACGACATGTCTCCAGCAGATTATCGCCTGAGCCAAGACGTTCTTATCTTTCTCATCGACAATCAGGACCACTTCTTAATCGGCATGGAAGGTACAGCTGTCGATGAAGGGACAGTTAAACATATTGAAAGTGCGCCTTCTACTCCTCAAGCCAGGACTCCCACCACTCCTGGCCGTAATGGCCCCGGGCTTGGGCGTTCTGCTTCGACCACATCCAGCGCTGGTGCAGAGAGCCTTCGCATGCACGGTGGTGTCCGTAGGAACGTTTCCACGTCCTCGAAACGTTCGCGCCACTCAGGCGCCGTTCCGAGTCCTATCACACCAATCTTTGCTACGCCTAGTACTTCTGGAGTACATCGAAGCAACACCTTGCCGTCAAAACGTTCTCCAGCCATTGGTAGCCCTCGCTTCCCTTCCGGGAAGCATTCGGGTCCTTCTACGCCTGCGGCCGATGAAGCAAGGAGCCCAGTTGCATCACCCATGCCTGCGGATGCTTCAACGAGCATTGCCAACTCGGAACAAGAACCTGAACAACCTTCTCGGTTGGCAGAAATCCCACAGCCCACAGTACCTCTAGCGGAGACGGTACCCTCCCAGCCCGTTGAACCGGAACAAACCTCACCTAAGAGGGCCCAGACTACACCCCCCAACAAGATAGAGATGCCGAAGCCATTTGAAATGAATCCAACTCAAGACATAGAAACAACATCCGCGGTACAGCAAAATCGGGCTGTGGTCACACCTGCGTTCCACAACATGCCAGGAGCATTTCCTCTTCCTTCTCCTGGAATTATTCCGCCGAGTCAGCCTGCCACCCCGAATGTCGCAACACAAACCGCACAGTCTTTACTACCTCCACGATCATCAACCCCGGTTCAGCGCAGTCCTCAGCGTAGCCCCCACCACACACCGACCCGCGAGAGATCAGAGTTCTTAGAGGGACCCATCGACTCCGGGCCGTCCGTTGAACCAACTGCAGCTGTGCGTACTTTCACCCAGATTCTGGGCAAGGTAGCGGCTTCACCTACGAGTGAAACAAAGGAACAGCGGAAACCGAACAAGCTTCAGAAGAAAAGGATGCCCAACAGTGTCAGCCAAAGTGCACATAGTTCAACGCATTCTCTTGGAGGTGGAGATGCCGGATTTGGAGGATTCCCAGCTCCTCAAGGCCCTCCTTCACCACTGCAACCACCCGAACCCCCGTTCGCACAAGGCCAATCTCAGGCAAGCAGTTCCAAGGAGGCTTTACATGATACCAACTCCTCGCGGACTTCTGCGAACACGCTCAAACCGAGTATGTCGCCATCTGCGTCGTTCAGGTCGCACTCGACCGCGACGGAATACTCGGAGCCGGAGCAGCCGGAAGAGCAACCTAAAGAGGAGAAGCGTAGCTTCTGGAAGGGTCATCGCCGTGGCGAGAGCAGAGCAACGCCTACAGCAAGCCAGACTGATCTAACAGGCTCTGTGCCCGGTGCTGACAAAAGTATGAGCTCGTTTGCTAGTAGCTCTGGGTGGGCAGGCGGTGGGCGACGAAGCATGCAGTACGAATCTAACCAAAGCTCAGAGACCTCCATGGTGTTCGGTAGTCCTCCGGATCAGGATAAGCCTGAGAAGAAGGGTACTTTTGACTGGTTCCACAAACGGAGGCAAGATCACAAAGAGCGCGCAGACAAGAGGGAGAGAGCCAAGAGTCCACCTGGCAGTTCAAGCCATCTGCCTTCGCCGCAGAATCTAATGCAATCGCCAGAGACTCTAACAGCTCGTGGGAGGTCCGCGGACATTCCACCAGCGACAAACGATACGCAGCCGAAAGCAGACAAGTCCAACGACATCGCGCCTACTGGTTCGAGTCCGAAGGCGGCAGCTGCAACGTCAAGCTCGAAAACACGGAATAGCTCCATAGCGCTGAGGACGGATCTGCCGGCTGCGTTGACTGAACCAAGGTCCGTTGCTCGATCACCAGACAGGAATGCCATGTCGCCTGTTGCCGCAACGCGTCCTATTCAACCTTTTTCCCCGGCTGCGCCTGAGCCTGCGAACACTGAAACTGCGCCTGAGCCACAGGCCACAATCCAATCGGGGAATAAAGCCCCTGTACTTGAGCCAACCGAATCTACATTAACGCCTTCTGGGCCTCATCATAACTCTTCTGACTCAACAATCACGGTCACTCCGCAGACAGCAAATGAAGAGACAACTCCCGACGCTGCACCAGCGGACGATGTGCCACCGCACTCGCCGTCAAATCTGCCGACAAACCCCGCTCCATAGGCCAGAGTTGCGGTAATGTACGATGTACGTGTCAACGAAATGAAACGGTGTTCAGCGTTTCTTGGCGTGGTGGCTTTCCATGAAGAGAAGATGGGTGTGAGGGGCATTTTCAGTACATGACGTGTGTGTTGCGTTGGGTGCGTTTTGCATATGAGTATGTTGCAATGAGCGAGCAAGCGTACGCGATGCATAGTGCTGGAGTCGTAATAGTAATTTTTCAATCTTTCCCGTTTTGTTATTCGATCTAGATCAAGATGGTCTGTGATATCCATGTATTTAAAGACTGTCACATAGGACAGAACGTTTGAAGCATAAAGAAGACGGGATAACAAGAAAATAGACTACGAGCTACTCCTAGTTCTACCTATCACGGTCTTTCGGCTTAGAGGGGTCTTCGAACGAATTCTCCTCCGTGGCATGCGCGTGGAGGCAGTTCTTGTTTTAGTATATGCAGGGTCATTCTCGTCAGCAGCTCACCTGTCGCCGATACGCGCACTTTGCCTGTTGCTGATGATGGCAGTAGAACAGATCACACATGTCCAAAACTCAAGGTGTTCAGCGCAGTGATTCAGACCGAAGAACAATTGAACGATATGAACTTTATGAACTATAAAGCCCCCAATTCCAAGTCAACGACGTTTTGATGTTGAGTAACGCCGGCACCAAGAACTAACTAAACTTGCGTCGCTGCCGTTTCTGCCGATTCCCGACCCAACATCAATCGCTGGCGTGGTGGCAACAGAGCTGTACCGCAATGCCGAACTTCCAGGCCATCGACGCCCCACGATGTGAGTGGTCGGCATGCGCATGTAGCCATCTATTTTTACCACAGAGACGGAAAAGGGGAATATGATTGGAGATGTCGAGTTGCGAGTATGCGAGGATTGCGAAAACACGTCGTCGGACACGAGAGAGATGGGCTGTCTGTCTGAACGATGGGTGGTGGTTGAACAAGACTCCACGGAGGAGAAGACGTCAGTGGATGATATCCAATATCCCGCTCGTGGGCACGCGTTTCAGCATGCGAACCGAGCGGCCCTCGCACGACGCCATTCCCTTGCTCGGGCCATATTATGACGTCGTTCTGCGACCGGGGATGCAACAGAAGCGAATCCTCCTTGTGCGGGTACCGCGTTGCACATATATGCACCCTCGAGTTTATGTGCCAACTTTTGCATGTGGTTTCATGATTCTGCCATGCGGAACAATTGTCGCATCGTCTGCCGATGCTTGGGGATTGGAGAGATGCACAAAAGAGTGAACGGCTGGATGGTTGTGGTTTGCTGATTATTTTAACAAGTGCCATGTTGGGATAGGCAAGCATGATCGTCGACGGAAAGGTCGGTTATCCACTTCCGGGGTGGTCAAGAGGCGACTAAGCGGGTCTCAAGCTCGTGTTTCTGTGCCACTTAGTGCATGTATCAGCAGCCTCTAAAGTTTGCGTGCCTTCGGCCTTAAGGTGCGGATCTTCCTCCTTTCCAGCAACTTTTCTGCCAACTCCGCAAAAACTGGTGTATTACCTCTCACGTACACTCGCTGCCTCGACATTCGTTTTGAAGGGAACCGGATTCTGTACTGTCGGGAAGAGAACTCAAAGAGGAAGGAAGCTATCGAATCGGGTTACGGGGCGTTGCTGCAGTTTTTGACACCTGTAATCCAGCCACTCGGAAGCGATAGAATCTGGGTAAGCCTGGCTCCCTCCGCGAACCTCAACAACACCCAACCAGCCCACGTCTTAATAAGCCTCAGCTGCCCGTCTGGGACACATGGCCTTGCCTTGTTTACCGTCACGACGTCCATTTCCACATCATGGTGTGCTAACACGACACGACGCAGTTTCAGTCTCCTCTGCTTGAAGACCACCTTCGCGCTTCCGCTGCACATTCGCGTACTCCCAACTCAAATACATCTCGATGCGTTCCTTCGGCCAGTTGGCCTTCCTGGCCCTGCCATTGTGCAGCACAATCCTCGCTGCCTCGCCACCCAAGACAGCCGACCAACCCAAGACGATATACGCCAGCGCACAGGAAGCCTTCCAAGACCTGCTGAACGCGTTGCCCGAGGATTCTCTGCAAGCAGCATTGAGCGGGCTGAAGGACTTCAAGAACGGCGTCTTCGAGTCACACCACCGGGGCGTCGAGCATGTCCACCGCAACAACCCCGCGCTAGCAACAAAGCTGATCGTTGCCGCTGTCAACGACCTGGCTAAGAGACAGACACCCGGAAACGGCACGACGACGACTGTCACCGAGGAACCCCCACCTCCACCGCAGACTAGTGAGGACGCCTCGCCGCCTCCCACGACGAGAGACCCGTCTCCACCAGCTGAGACCAGCAACCAGACACCAACCGAGAGCGCCACTCCGCCCCAAGAAACCACAGTGCAGCCAGAGCAAACACAAGATTCCAACGATGAAACAGCAGCGCCACCTAACACTGTAACCACCACTGCCAGACAGACCACTACCGCCCGACAGACTACCACATCCCAGCGACCCGCTCTTATCCCCGTCCAAGAGACCGTAACCGAGGACGGCACCACACTCGTGCGGACGACGCGCATCCTCAGCGAAGTAACCGCATCCGTCCCCGTAACAGTTACACGCACAAATGGAGGAAGCATCATAACCTCCACCGAGAACCGACCGGCGGTTATCAAGACAGTCACCGATGAGGGGGGCCGCACCACCGTCACCACATCCGCCGCCAATTACGCACCCACCGCCGGCGAAGTTCAGACCGAGACTGATGAACGCGGCTCCACGTTCTTGACTACCTTCACGCCTGGCGGCGGTCTGGTCAGCAGCATCAAGCTGATCACGACGATGGATCAAGATGGCCGTCCTAGCACCATAACTAGCTACGCCTTCGTGGAACCCGTCCAACCAACCCAGACAGCTGATGACTTGCCGGATGACACAACCGAGAGGCCGGGTCTGCAAACGCAGCCTGGCGGTGCTGGGTCACAGAACGGCATTCATTACGCGGTCGTGGGTCTGGGCGCACTCGCCTTCTTCGCATGAAAGTGACGAGTGTGTGTGTGGATATACATATTTTACGCGAAAACGACTTTCATTCTTTTTTACTATACACCTGCATTACTAGCCACGACGCTCATTTTGTTCTTTCCTCCGTCTTTTGATACCCGACGAAACTATCGCTCCTTTTTTGATGATACACGGTCGCAATTTTTTTTAGGTTGTACATTCAGCATTGGTTTACGGCCCGAGTCGGATCGGTTTCCCAAGGTGGATTTGCGCTTACCCATGATATCATTGGGGTGCATCTAGGCTTTTTGGCAGGAAAAAACTTTGTTGCATATATGGTGTTTCTTGGTGGGCTTGGGATCGGAAAGGGGACAGTGAGGAGGGCTAATTTGATGTCGGGAATGGGATCTAGCATATACATGTGGAGCGGAATGCTCTTGTTTTACTGTCCTGTTCTATCCTGTCTGTGCGACGATGAAGTATTCGAAGTACATGTTGATCATTTGATGGGGGTTACAAGACAGTGCAATAGCAATGCAACATGACAGGACTAAAGATTAGTCTCGCGTCGAGATGGCAAATCGTGTAAACCACCACTTGGAATTCATGAATCCTTCTTTTTGGATATTTTGAGTGCGTGAGCCTAGCGGCTACTCTACTCACACACAAAAGATAACCAAAAACCAAGAACAATCGAATACCTGATTTGAATTCGATCTACCTAGGCGATGGCAATGGTAATGAAAAGCATACCATGCATATATATCCCCCTATGTGTATAAGAGATACAGAGGGGAACTCAATAAAAAAGAAAAGAAAAAGATATAGTTAACTAGATATGGGGTATACATAAACATGTCCTCTCTCTCATCATGCAACCAACTCGCTCGCTCACTCGTACGTACTCTGTGGTTTGCCCACTAACAAATAAACAACGTTACAAAATATGGCATCGCGCCGCCGCCTCGGGATACAGTAACACAAGTACCTTACCTTACTCGCCTTGAAATGCTACATGGCTTGGATCCGCTGTACATACAACAAGCGAAAAAGTAAAAAAAATAAATATAGAAAAATAAACGACCCCCCTCAACGCACCTTGGTAGCAATAAAATACTCGACACTTTCGCCCACCCAACTCACACTATCGGTCCCAGACTCAAACCTCACCTCATCGAACAAGCCCGCAATACTCTGTTCATTACGAACCCCCTGTTTGGCGGCACCGGCTCCAAAACTCTCGAGACTAACGACCTTGCATCCCATTTTGAGGTCCAAGAATTTCTGCAGCAGCAGGTTATTCACCCGTTCGCCAAAGACCTTGTTGTTGACGAGGACCACGTCGGCATGACGCAGCACATGGTCTATGCGCTGCGATTCAAAGAAGTCGCCGTGCAGGAGCTCAATGGGACCGAGCGCAATGTTCCAGAGCGTAGCGCGGGCAGAAAGCTCAGCGGCCTGCTGCGTAGCCATGGAGGCGGCGAAGCCCATTTTTTCGATCCCGTGGCTCGACGCGCCGGTTTGGAGGGCGGACTGGAGGACGACGTTGCCGACGCCGGAGCCTAGGTCGACAAAGGTGTGTGTGGAGTTGAGGCCCGTTTGGGCGAAGATTTTGTGGACAAAGGGCGTTAGGAGTTCGCCGTACGTGGTTTCTTTGCCTTCGACTTTGCGGAGACGGTGCGCGTGTGGGGATACGATGCGGTTGTAGGACTGGGCTGTTATGCGTTTTACGAGGCTGAGCGGGAGGGCGTGCATGTCGTCAAGGATGCGGGGGATGGTGCCGTCGGCGTATTTGGTTCGGATGAGTTGGTTGAAGTGGGCGAGTTCTTGTTGGAAGAGGGTGGGGTCGTCTTTGGTTACGGCGCGTTTGAGGAGCCGCACTATGCCGAGGGCGTCGGAGGAGAGTTCGGCGGAGAGGTCCGGGGGCAGGTAGTGGGTTATGATCTCTTCGATGCTGAAGTAGATGTCGTCCAGTGGACTGTATTCTTCGTCGACTTCTTTGCGCGCCACGGCTTCAAACTTCTCCGGTCGTGATGGGCTGGGGTATTGCAGCTCGATGGCGAACTTTTTTTCGCTGCACGGAAAAGCGGATTTGTAGGCTTTTGCGACGTCGTCTCTGGTCATGTCGTAACCGTGCTTTAGGCTGCTTTTCGGGGTCGAAGCCTTCTTCTTCCTGAAGGCGTCGTTATCCTGCGCAAGCTTCATGATATAGTGGGTCGTGCCATTCGACGTCGACGTGCCGTTCGCGGTTCCGTTCACATGGCCATCCGCCTGTCCATTTGACGTCGCATGGGCGGCTCCATTCGAGAGCCCCGCTGTATCCGGCTCTCGTGTCCGTATGCGCCTCTTCAAATCCGGCTCGAGCGTGCGGTTCAGGTTCATGGGCTCGGTGCTGCTGCTGGCCGGCCGCGTCTTCAGCCGCTTGACGCCCAGCCTGTCATCCGCGTCATCGCTCGACTCGTCGCTGCTGGCCCACTGCGGCGTATCGGTGCCCTTGCGCTTGCGGGTCTCGACACGCGACACGGATAGCGACTTGCGCGCCGGTTCCCGTGAAGCGGTTTGCGAACGAGGGGTCGACTGGTAGCGGTTCGCCGGCGGCCCGGATGCGCTGTAACTGCGCGCACCGTTGCCTGGCCTCGACTGCGGTGTGCGCGGCGACGACGACGAGGAATCTGCAGTGGCGGTCGCGGCCTTCTTCACGAGCACTGTTCTCGTCTTGATCTTCGGTTTCCCGGGTACAAACATAATGGCAGCGCTAGACAAAGTTGAACAGTAAATATGGCAGTGCAGCAAGGAGCGTATCGGGAAGACAGCAGGCAGCAAAAAGAAGGACGTTGAAGGAAGACAGGCCGGTCAGCCAATGCCGAAGGTGTCGCACGCGCATTCGAGAAGTCCCGGTACGTGACCTGTCCCTGCGCTTTCCCGGAGGTGGCATGCAGCCTAAAACGACGCCACTGCACGTCGGCCTGGGATCGCTTCGGCTAGCCCGTTGACATGCCCTGCATCTGGGACGCCAACATGCTCATCAGTGTCATCACATTTGACATCTCATCTCTAGACACACATTTGCTCTGTGCCGGGACCCATGGCTTCTATCTCATTCTGGATGGTCCAATCAGTTCTAGTCACATCCTGATACAGAAAGCCTACTGCATTCTCTTACTAGGCCAGACACCCGGGCATATCGTCACGCTTTTAGGATCCTACGCATTCAATCCAGCAACACGAACACACTATTCAACCACGAAATGGCAATCTATCCTTGCTCCCTCATTCATCTTTTTCTATTCTCGTCGTCCACAACATCACGATGCATCCTGCACCGTGACCCAACCTTCAATCCCCCCACCATCACATCCCGCCAGCACAACACAACACTCCCATTCAAACCTCACGCTTCACGCCTTTCAAATAGATAAGGCCCAGAAACGCAACACGCCAATCCTTCCCCGTTCTCTTATCTATTGCGCCATTTCTTTACTCATTGTTTTGCGTCTTCCTGCTAGGTCTCCCCATCATCATTGAGCGTCATCGTGACCAGTCGAAACAAGCGGCTGATCAGAACAATGCGTAGCGTCACAGACGGCCCTGTTATATGCGGCCTCCGCCATGGTCTTCCTGAGCGTGACCCAGATTCCGGGCTTGACAGAGGCGCGGATGATGTTCGGCAGGCCGAAATCATGGATACATGTGATGCTTTTGTGCTCGGCCCGCCTACTAGCTCTACCTTGGTTCAGAAGAGGCGTCCGAGTCCGCCGTATTGTATGCCTGAGATGAGCGAGAAGGCTGCAAAAGTAGTGTCAACTTGGGCTGCTCCACCACAACATGGTGGTTTGAGCGTCTCGGACGCTCCGACTAACCTTCCAGGACCGCAGACTTCTCAACCCGCAATGGAAGCCCCAGAGATTCAAGATCTCCGTACATCAGCCGACAGACGCTTCCACCACGAACCTGTAACCCTAGAGCGCCCAGCCTCTGCACCCGTTCATGCCGAACAGCCCACCGAGCCGCGTATCTCCCACGGCCCAACCAAACAACCGCCCATCTCTCGACTCCTCAAAGCCTTCCCCTGTTCTATCCGCGACCGTGTCCGAACTCTCGTCAACCCACAGCCTCTACCCTACCGGTGGAAATTTCCGTCTACCAAACGCTACCACATCCACGACCAAGAAGCCTTCACGGCACTCAAAGAGAAGAACATCGAATGGTACGTCACCACGGGCCTCCTAGTAGAAAACCGCCACGGCTTGCGCTGGGCAGCCGGAAACTTCGACCACCTCCTATTCTGGCACGAAGACGACATGTCTCCACCACTACCCGCAGAAGATTCAAACACCGAGGAACGCAACTTATTCCGCGTCAGCTCCTGCTCCGGCTTCATGACCAACTGGCAACGCCCAGGCTGGAACCTAGACACCTGGCCCACCGTCGCCGAAGAAAACAGACCCGCAACACCCATAGTCGACAAAACCGACACCACCAACCCCCCATGCTCTTCCCCCGGCCTAGACCGAGTCCGAAGCCTACCACCCACACCCAGCAGCGCGCGGTCCCTGCCCGCCGACCTGCGGAGCGCATTTAGTCGCCGCTCGAGCTACACGGCGCCTACGTGCGGGAAAAAGGTCCGTCTGCATCATAAGCGGCGGCGACGCATTCTGGAGGTTGAGGTTGATGATGAGGGCGTTGTGGTGGAGAAAGGGGGGAAGGTGGTGGAGACGATGGTGGATGTTTTGGATAGTTTGTCGGATAATGAGGGGAAGACTTTGATGAGGAGGCGGGGAGGGGTGGGGAATGGGTATTTTTAGTTGGGGGGGGGGGGGGGGGGGGGGGGGGGAGGGAGGGGGGGGGGATTGGTTTTTTATGTTTTGTTTGTTGTTTTGATAGGGGATGGGAATGGTAATTTACTCACTCCTTCATGATCTTTATACTTGTGTGCTGCACTCTGTTGAAAAAGATTTCATCTTCTCGAGCGAGATGCTGTAGGGAGGGGAGGGAAGGGTCTCGCTCTTCACTGTAGCTTTGGGAAAAGTTACACAATGGGCATTGAGTAGTCATCACTCCACACTACCTACAGCCAGGTAAATGCAAGATAAAATAACAAAAACGCGAGCTTTCAACATAGATAGCTGAATCGAGTGCATGTGTTATAACCGGGTGAACTGTGTTGGGTATCGAAAGTATTACTAAAAACAAAGAAAAAAAGTAATGCCGCCGTGCCAGATATCCAAAAAAAACTTCCCATCGCAAGGCACAACCCCTCAAATCGTGATTGTAAATAACATTACACAACCTTGAAAAAAAAGTACACAGGTAGACAGGGACAAACAAAAACGACTCATCAGCGTCGTCTATCCCGACTACGGCTTCTAGTGCGGCTCCGTGCACGCCTCCGCCTCTCCCTATCGTCGCGTCCTCCCCGCTCACGACTCCGGTTCCTACTTCGGTCTCTGCTCCTCTCCCGAGGCTTTCGATCGCGGTCTCGATCCTTGTCGTCCACACCACCACTACCACCTGGTTGGTAACAATCGGATTCTTGGCGCCTGTTGCCCCGTTCTCTACCGCCGTCCCAGCGGTCATAGTCTCGGGACCTGTAGGCGCGTGCTCGGTCGCGGTCGCGGTCGCGGCTATCTTCGCGCTTGCGCGGTCTACTGTCCTCTCGCTTACGGTCTCGGCTGTCTTCGCATGTACGAGTGTTGCTACTGACAGCGACTGCCGGGCCGACACCGCCTCCTGGTACATAGCGGTCAATGTTCTCGGGGCTCCTAGACCGAGAGCGGTGACGGCGACGTGTGGGTGAACGTTCGCGTTCGCGCCTGCCTGCACGGGAGCGAGAACGTGAACGGTCTTTACGGCGCTCCTCTCGAGATGGTGACGGGCTGCGGGTCCCATAGCGTGGCTTGCGACGGCTGGTATAGGTTTCGCGTGAGCGGCTGCGGCTGTCGCGACGTGAACGTCGGTCATCTCGGTCATCGCGATCGCGCCGTCTACCATCGTTCGAGGGTCGGTATGAATGCCTGTCATCTTCAATGCGCGAGGAACGTCTGTCGTAACGACTCCCACGTGATGGAGAGCGAGTCCTGCTGCGTTTCCTCATACTGCGAGCAACACTACGTGACCGCGACCGACCGCGTTTCGATGGCAGCCCTGGCGGGTGATCCCATCGATACTTGACTGGCGTCTCTGCCAGCGGAGCGTCCTTCATCGAGGTATCATCGTCTTTAGGCATTGCGGCGGGTGTCCCGGGAGCTGGAGTCTTACTAGGCGACCTGAGTGCGGGTGACGCTGATTTGGTATCAAACTTGGCGAATCGAGCTGCTACAGGGTCGCGTGGGACGAGCGATTTCGGGGGCTGGGCTTTCCGTGTGGGAGGCTCAAGCGATTCTGAACGCTCGAGCACAGGTCGTTGTCGTGACTTCTTCATCTGCTCGCTCTCTTGCAGTAGCAGCTGCAAGGCCAAATCATCGTCCACCTTGATGTCTTCGGGTTTGACAGATGTAGGGCGTTCGGGCGACCTGGTTTTCGTCCTACTCCTGCCTCGGCTTCTATCTCGTCCCCGCCGATCTCTGTCACGCTCGGGAGTCCTACTACGTCCCCGGCCGCCACGGCGACGTCCGCCTCGATCCCGCTCGAGCTCCTCCTGTATGCGTCGCTCTCGTTCAGCATCTTCCTCACGAATCTTCTTGAGGCGCGCCTCTCGGCTCTTCTCGTGTTCCTCCCGCTCTTTTTTAAGGCGCAGGCGCTCCTCTTCCCTCTCTCGGTCGAGCTTCTCTCGGTCTTGGCGTCGGCGCTCCTCGTCCTCCTTCTCACGCTGTTCACGCTCCTTGCGCCGTCGCTCCTTCTCTTCCTGCCGAGCCTTTTCCCGGGCCTCGTCCTCTTCCCTCTCGCGACGTTTACGCTCCTCCTTCTTCGCCCTCTCTTCACGTTCCCTCTCGCGCTCCGCCTCCAGCTCCTTCTCTCGTCGGGCCTCGCGCTCCTGGCGCCGGGCCTCTGCTTCCCGTGCCCACTCTTCTTCGCTCTTGCTACCTCGCTTTTCTTCCTCGGCGGCAGCTTCGGCGCCAATCTCCTGGGTGCGATATTCGCGCATTTTCGGCAGGCCTTGCTCTTCGATCAATCGGTCGAGTAGTGTGTTGACAGTGTTCATGATGTTGCCGTAGATATCGCTGCGTTCGCCTGCGCCCTCAATGAGGGTGGTGGCCATTCGGGGGTCTTTGGAGAGTAGTGAGGGGTTGCGGTCGGTCTCGCGATCGACGAGTTCTTTGAGGGCGGACTGGAGTTCATCTTTGGCCGGCTGGGGCGCAACGCATTAGCGAGGGAAAATGTAATTGAGCACTTTATACCTACTCCTGATACGTATTGCTTCATAAGGTCTCTACGTATATCATCGTATGTCCCCTTCTTGCGAAACATGTGCACCAAGCTGTCGATGGCCGATCGCTTGGTCTGCGAAAGTGGGAGCTCAGAAGGCCTCAGCTTTTTGCGCATAGATGCGCCTGCGTCGCCATCAAGCGCGCGCCTGCGATTGACGTCCGCCATGGCTGGCAGAAGAGAAGGCGATCCGTCGTGCAGCGGTTGGGAGAGGTTGGCTACGCGGTACCTAGCGAATGACGTAGGCGTTGGCTGAGTGCCGCAGCAACAGCTCACCCTGTAAACGAAAGACAGGTCGCACTGGGATTAGTATGGCATGAGAGGCGGTATTAGGGAGAGTGGTGAAAACGATCGGTCGCGGAGGTGACGAAGTCGGCGGAAGTTAGGTCCGTGTCCGCATCCTCCGCGCATGGTTCGTCTTGGCGTCGTCTGAGCTCGAGAGGAGCACCGGCACGCACCACAAGCTCAACCTTGGACAGCAGTGCGAACGCGACGCCACGACACCGCGGCACTCCCATTGCAGCACCGGCGTCCCTGCAAGCGCACTCACAACACTCACATCCATTCACCATGGTCCACAAGATCCTCTTCTGGAGCGGCTTCGGTGAGACTCCCTACCTGCGCATACCCACCGAGGCCTCCGCTAACGACATCTACCAGGCATTGCTACCCGCCTATGGCAACTCGGCATTGAGACGCGACCGCTCTTCAACAAAGAATCACTCTGGGTCTACCCCGTCTATGCCAGCATTGGTGGTGGCTTCGGCTACTGGCTCATGGGCGTTGAGCAACGGCACTTCAGACTCCTGGCCGACCGACGAGACAAACTACTAGAGAAGCGGGCACGGAGGAAGGAGCGTGAGGAGGCTGCCAATGGGACCTCATGAAGGTATCATCACAAGCAAGGGCCGGCGTGTGCACCATCTGACGAGACCGAGATGATGGAGTTGCGGGGGAGATGGGTGCACGCGCGTTCAAGTAATCTCCTGTCTTTGGGCATGGATCCAACTAGAAACTACAAAGTCAAAAATACTGCTTCTATACATGCTTTGCGTCTTAAAATGCGAGATATTGCCTATTACAGTAACGCGAGTTATGCCTAAGTCGGAAAGCTTGGTGCATGACTCTTTCCAAGCTTCTTCCGCTTACCGGTATTCGAGCACGTCAAAGAACAAACACATGCGCGTCCGGAACAGAACACTCTGTCACTAACTAATAACTCAGCATGACTTGATAAAGCCCCAAAGAGGCCCTTGTGGTCAACGCTCCCTTGCTTCAACACCAAACCATTCCATCATGTCTGCTTCTACGGAAGGATTCCTTATGCCGACCGGCGACACGTCCACGCCGACCCCGCAAATGGCCAACGGCAGCTTCAAGACCAAAGGCATCGTTGTATTCTCTGGCGGCAGCGCTGCTAACAACTTGGTTGATGTCTTCAAGACGGTGCGGGAAGACAAGAAATGCCCGTTGAGCTATGTCATCCCTATCAGTGATAACGGCGGAAGCTCGTCAGAGCTCATACGCGTCTTTGGGGGGCCAGGTACGCTTCCACACGGCAAAACAGAAGCCAAATACTAACGTGAAAAGGTATCGGCGATGTGCGAAGTACGCTTTCAGCAGCTCGTGGGTATTGGACCTCTGTGCTGATGCTCCCCAGGTCGTCTCGTCCGTCTGATCCCAGATGACCCCGATCACGACGATAGCGAAAAGGCAGCTATCAAAACCTTCTTCAATCACAGATTGCCCAAAGAGCGCTCCTCAGCTCGCGAAGAGTGGCTGCAGATCGTAGAGGCCGAGCATGCACTCTGGACGAATATTTCGACGGCGAAGAAGGAGCTAGTGCGATCGATGCTCAACGTTGTTGCTTTTGAAATTGTCAAGCGCCGTCGACCTTCATCGAGCTTTGACTTCTCTGGCGCAAGTATAGGAAACCTATTCCTGACTGGGTACGTACAGCTGTTCAATTGTGGAACTGTAATCTCTTATTTTCTCTGTTAGCAATTGTTCGGCTCCCATTCCATATTCCATGTACTGCTCAGGACAGCCATCGCATATGTACAAGACACTGACGCGTACAGCGCTCGACTCTTCACCGGCTCTTTCGAGTCTGCCATCTATCTTCTTTCCAGCATCTGCTCGGTACCTAGCCACACAGCAGTCCTGCCAGCAATCAACACCAACTTCACGCATCATATCTCGGTCGGTCTTGCAAATGGCGATATTATCACTGGACAAAACTCCATATCCCATCCCTCCATCTCAACAGCGTTAGTATTCGGAGGCGCGCCAACCGAGGTCGATGAGACCGAGCATCACGATCGCATCGAAGACGCCAATCTTCCGGGCTCTCTTCCTACACTTCGAAAGCAGTACATCACCTTCTCGAAAGCCGATGAAGAAGAGCTGCCAGCAAGGATCCAGAGACTCTGGTATATTAACCCTTACGGTCAAGAGATCCGCATCGCGGCGAACCCGATGGTGCTCAATGCGCTGAACGGTGCACAAACTGTGATTTACAGCATAGGCTCGCTATATACCTCCATCATGCCCTCGCTAGTACTTAGAGGTATTGGCGAAGCGATTAGCAACCCTTCAATTCGCTACAAGATACTCATCCTCAACTCAACGATCGATCGCGAGACTGGACCGTCATCTAATCCGTACTCAGCGTTGGATTTCGTAGCATCTATTGGGAAAGCTTGTGAGGACTCAAAAGGCGTGTTCGGGCCGCTGGATAAGAGTGAGTACAAGAAATACGTGACCCACGTCATACATCTGCAAGGACCGGGGACGCCGGTGGTGAACAAAGAGGAGCTCAAGAGCATTGGCATTGAGACTATTCGGGTGTACGGTAGGAAGAACGAGGGAGAGAATTTCGTCAGGTATGATGAGAGGGGCCTCATACAGGCGCTGGAGGTCACGACGGGTAAAAGGGATTCGAGGATGCCTAGTCGGCGGAACACGTTGGAGGTCCAAGTGAGGTAGACAACATGAGACCACCCGGTCGGGGCCATTTCTGGAAACTTTGTCATGCTGGTAGGTGAGGATGAGACTCATGAATGATCAACAACGTCTCAAATATGCTTTCATACTATCATTGGTCTTTTACTTCTTCTCGATATCACATCATCTCGTGTCCCATGTCTCATGTTTTCGTGTCAGTTCTCTAGACCCCCAACCTCATGTTTTCGTGTCCATTCTCTAGATGCCATGCTATACCCATTCTCGCCTTTTCGTGTCCATTCTCTAGATACCATGCAAAACCCATTCTTATTCTTTACTGCAAATGAAGCTCGCCATGTTCAGGATGCAGGGAGAGCACGATTAACTAGTCACCATGCGCGTTACATTCTCACCTTGAAGTCTCCAAGTCCGCCGCAGGCCCTATACAGAGAGCACACCGACCGCACACTTCAGATAACAGACCCCGCACCCATCATCCTTCCCATAAACATGACAACCTCTCGCTTCAACATGGAGCACGCGCCACCATTCCGTCATCGCCCACAACAACAATAAACAACAAAAATCCCCGCAAACGCGCCCTCATCCCGCCACCCACCTACTCCCACACTACCTCTAGATAAAACTTTCAAAATTACAAAATCCTCCGTTGTTTCCTGTGCTCGGTTCCCCTGTTGGTACAGATATTATCCGTATAGGGGCGAGGCTCTGCTCAGGGGGGTGAGAGTAAGTCCCTTCACTTCAGCGCCTAGAAGCCGGGAGTTCGATTCTGGCGTATCCCGCCATTAGAGCAAAACAGGATAACGGAAAACCTAAGACCCTTCACCCGGTGTTTCACTAGGTGGTAAACAAAGTCTGGTTCACGTCGCGCACTATCCTCCAAAGCCCGAAAGAGGGAGCAGATTAATTAGTCCCTTGTCCGAACAGTCCCAGTCCGAAAAGTCCCCCGTCCGATTAAAGTCACTTGTCTGAAAAAGTCCTAGTCCGAAAAATCTGTGTACCGTCCTAGGTGAGCCTAAGGGGGAGAAGCGTGTTTTTTGCAGTTTTTTTTAAGGGTTATTTTTTTTGTTGTTGTTGTTCTTCGCTTAGGTGTCGGTCTCTTTACTTTATGTGTATATACTCTCTATGTCTGCTCTTAAGCAGTGACTTAAACAAGATACAGAGACATAGTTCATGTGCTGTGAGGAGGAACTGAAAATGGAAAACTGGGGCATGGACGTGAGCATGGAACCGCCGCTAGCTGGTAGCTGAGGCTCTGTCGCCTCACTACTAGACATGATTCGGTAGATGCACGCAGTGACCATGCCGGGTTGCTGATAGAGTGAAATGCCGAAGGATCTCTCCTCACCCGCAATCATGATGGTAGCGCTCTAGTTGCTTTTGCCTGCCGCAGTCCATATCTTGCCTTAGCCGGCCGCTGAAGGATCGTCCTGGCGGTCAAGGCAACGCCACGATGCCGGTGGAAGGCTGCGCGGGGTGAACATGGATGGGACTGCCATTGCCCGTGTCTTAGGTCTGCATGCACCCGCCAATCGTGCCAACTTCATGGCAGGCCTCCGCAGTGTAGGCTGGCCCGGATAGTGGCTGTTGATACGGTTCACAGGCTTCGAAGGCAGTGTTATCACTGTTTGTATAGTGCAGGCTTTTGTGATGAGGAAGCCAATTAAAGTTTATGGGTGTCAATATTTACCTCACTACTCAGTTGCAAGAAGAAGCACCACTACGACCGCAACAGGGCACACTAAGCTAAGCAAACGGCGATATCAACAACTTCCCCTCTGCTTACGCCGACCCAAGGCAACAACATCTACACAACAAGCCGAACATTCGGTCCGAGGGAGGCCGCCAAGTAGCACAACGTGTGTAGTAACCACGGTGGACAAAGGGCACCACGCCCCGTCCGGTGGACGTCCTATATTCCAAGAACCAAAATTTGTATAATAATCTCACCTATTGCAGAAGCCGCCATAGCGTCAACCTATAGCAGACTGTCTCCCACCTAGTGTCGATGATGCAACGAATCGTAGGCATAAGGCTGAAGGTCGAACATGTCATCCGAGGGCCTGCATGCGCTTCATGCATGATGGAATCCGGTGTGGTGAATACGACGCCCTCGTCTTCGATAAACTGCCCGCGATAACGAGGGCCATTGGTTGAATGCGGATTGGAGGGGGCGCCAAACCTTTTTGATTACCTAGCGACATCGACCGATGGGAACTTTTTTTTGACGTGCAGAGGTGGATCAGAATCGCTACGAACTGCGAACGTATGCTGTTCAGCCGCTTTGCAGGACGCGATATCTGGAGCTAGGTACTAACGCGGGCCGATGAGTGCGGTGGGGATGGTTTCGTGGTTGCGAACGCTGGGATGGATGATGCTGCGAGTGGGGCTGAGCAGTCCAGTCTGGCTGTGCATGTCCCTATTGCTCCACCAGGAGATGGGGCTTCCTCTGTATCACGGAGTACACGTTGAAGGGCGATGGAGAGGTCCTGTGGTGTAACCGGAGGGTTCTCCTGCCAGGTCCTTCGGCCGGTGGATGGGTGCGCTGGCCGAGCGGAACGAAAGGGCACTCAGCTACCGGTACCTAGACGCGGGGCGTCAGGTGGACGAAATGGCAAGCAAGCCGCGCATACGACATCAGCATTGATATTTTTTTATTGCGTAACTTGATAGTGGCTGGTGGTAGTCAGTTGCCTTCTTTTCCCCAAGCTCAAAGGAACGTGGTGTGGTGAACTGTGCAGGGGCCAAAGGTCGGACATGGCGCACCGTTAGCGTCGCAAGTTGCTTCACGCTCTCTCGATCAGTTCATCTTCCCCACGAACGCATATCATCGGCCAAGGTAACCTAAGCAGAAACGCTGCGTCTCCACCAATCCACAGCGGAAGCTAGAACTGGGGATGCATATGCGACCATTTTCCAAGAAACACGATCGACATCCGGCTGCGTCCTGGCTGCGTCAAAGACCGAGCTGTCGAGAGTCCTCCCTATGCACGTCGCGTCGCCTATATGCACGTTTGAACGACTCATCAGTCTCCGGTGGACATGAGGCTCAAAAATTTATGGCGAATAGGCTATGCTGCGCGTTCCACACAACAGGGCGCTCGTTCGATTTGCCTGTTTTCTTCCGCCGCCTGGTGGCTTAGACCGGTGAGCTTTCTGATACTAACCTGTAAGTGGGGCTTGCCAGTGCCCTTCATCGCGACCAATAGACGCTCGTTTCATTTTCATCCTGGGGTAAGGACTGGACATGAGAGTCGCACTTCGGGGAGGACCTCTATCTCCGCTTGCAGTAACATAGTACCACCGTTGCTTTGGGCGGAGGGCAGGAGTATGCGATCCAAGGTGTAACAGAAGGCTGTTCAAGTTATATATCTTCGGTCAAGGTCCTCGTCTTTGCCTCAGAATTTCAAGCTCGCCCTGTTTTCTCACAGTCCACCATCTACTTCACGTGGTACCATTCTTTCTATCATCAGCTTCAACGTTCACGTGCCCTTGGACTTCAGCCTCTCGGAACTACTTCCCCTTTGGTCTGTCACGAATATCAGCCGCCATGAACCCTCAAATGGCGAATCAACAGCAGGCTCCGTTCCAAGGTCAGCTACCGCAACAGCATCAGAACGTTGGCCAACAACGACAAGCACCGAACGGTCCCCAACAGAACTTCGGACAAGCTCAACAACGAGCAGCCCCTGCACAACAGCAGCTCCAGAACCAATATGCTACTTACGACCCACAGCTGGCCCTATTTACTTTGGAGAAACCTAAGAACGCTACGTCCTGGGAGGATGCCCAACCTGAGCAACAACATCTCGCACTCCAGGAAATTCGAACCGCACTTCAGAAGTGGCGGCGAAGCCATGGCAATGTCAGAAATACGCTCAATGAGATCCCCTCGCCAAATTGTCGCAGGATCATCAACGAGCTCGTCGAGGATCAGAACGACGAGCTCTGGAAATATAACAGGACCATTCAGTTCCGGATTGCGTGCGTGGACAACAAGTGGCAGGTTATCAACCGCCACAAAAAACAACTCAAGCAAGTACATCTCATACTGGAAACGGAGTCATCTGGCTTTCAAGAACCTTCTCAGGTAAAAGCTGCGGCTGTCGGCGCTGGTGGTTTCTCTGCCCAAGATCCCAATAGGCCCAAGCAACCAAACAACATGCCGCAGGGTCCACCATTTCAAGGTCAGCTCAACCAGAATGCCCATAACATGGGACAGCAGCCGAGGAACCCTCAACAGCAGCAGCAGCAACCTCCACCCCAACACAATATACCACATCACCAACATCTTGAGCAGTTGCGTGGTCCGCCGCCTCCAAGCCATGGCCAGGGTCAGATGTCTGCCCATAATACCGCTCCGCCGCCACCTCCACCACCTCCACCACCTCCACCACCACCAGTCGGTGGCGGTATGCCGGGACAGCAGCCGAGGAACCCTCAACAGCAGCAGCAGCAACCTCCACCCCAACACAATATGCCACATCACCAACATCTTGAGCAGTCGCGTGGTCCGCCGCCTCCAAACCATGGCCAGGGTCAGATGCCTGCCCATAATACCGCTCCGCCGCCACCTCCACCACCTCCACCACCACCAGTCGGCGGCGGTATGCCGGGACAGCAGCACCCCATGCATGTCCCCCCACCTCCGCCTCCGCCTCCGCCTCCGCCTCCGCCTCCTCATGCAGCTGGGGGCCATGCTATGCCAGGTCACCCACCGCAGCATCCACTCCCACAGCACCTTCCACCGCATGGCCCACGAGCCATACCTGGTAGTTACCCAGAAGAATTGCGTATGCCAGTCGGCGGTGGAAAGCATGGTCAAGGCCCTCCAATTGAGGTCATAGACCCTGAACGTCTCAGGCACCAGAAGTCCAAGCACAAAGCCCCTCGCTCCGCCTCTGATATGTCATCCGACAGTGACTCATTGGATGAAGAGTCCGAGCCCAGCTTCGTTAAAGTTGAGCACGGCGGGTATAACGATGGCCACCGACGTGGACGCTCAACGCATTCAAGCAGATCGAAGAAAGGTCGGAAGTACCGTTCACGGAGTAGGAGCAGAGGTCACAGCCACACTCGAAGCCGGAGCCGTCAAGGGAAGTCTTCGCGGAGATACCGAGACGAGGACTTGATCGATGCGTCCCATAGAGCGGATTACAGTCCGACATCGTCCAGCCAAAACTCCCCCAGACCATCCCATAGTAAGCTCGCGGGTCAAATCCCGCCCATTCACATCACCGTGAACAGTCGCGACGACAGAACACGCGGCGCGCAAGCCTCCCCAACAGACTTCTACAACGAGAAGAGAAGGTCCGGAAAGCCACACAACCCCCAACCCATGTCTCGCACTAGCTCCAGTTCATCGTGGGACCGTGCAAGTGGCACCGACTCCTTCGCCGCCTCATCTGCCCACACAGCTGACGACGGCATCTTCGATCAACCTGTACGTCGTCCGTCCTTGAAGCGAGGCCATAGTCGCCGCCAATCTTCCTACACGACGCGTCCTCAGCCGGCATTCGATCAACCACTTCCTAGCCACATGTACGATGACATCGATCGTCGTCCCACACAGAAAACAAGGTATCCACGGGAGACGGTAGACGACTACCCACATCCGCTCAACACACGCCCGCCCATGATGCGCGAGCGAGATTCGTACTTCGAAGAACAGCAGCCCAGCTATGCTACCCGCCCGGACCTGCACCACCACCGTCGCAACAGCATGGCCGTCCCGCCCACCGCCCACAACCCCTTTGCCCAGCCACACTTCCCACCCAAGCCTATGCGCACGCAGTCCTATGCGGCCGACAGGCATGAGCCGGCCTACGCCTTCCCGCAACAGCGCTATCTCGATGAGCCGGCGCAGAGGGACCCGCTGGACTTGCGGGACCTTGTGGATATGGTGGACCGCATCAATAAGACTCGCCAGCAGCAGCAGCAGCCCCGATACCAGAATGCTTCGGCACATAGGGAGCCTCCTGTGTATGATGATGATGAGTGGGATGCTCGAGTTCCGGTGTCGTCTGCGCGACGACCGGCTTATGATCGGTATGGGTACCGTTAGACGCTGCTGTTTGCGATTGGTTTATTTCTTGGTCCTGTTCTCGGGGTTTTGGACGTTTGGGAGGCCTCGTTGTATCGAAGACTTTCCTACTCAGTTTGATTGTTGGGAAGCTGAATATGGAACACCCTGCACCGTTAGAGGTAGGCGTCTGACGTTTTCTCTCGGGGTCTTTGTATGTATGTATCGGTTTATAGTGTTCTTTCGCTGTTTTCGGGCTATATTGTTTGATAAGTTTGGGTAGTTTAATATATAGGTTGATGAAATGTTCGTTGAGTCCACTCCATAGCGATGCATTTGGATGTGTGTTTGACCTAGAAGAAGACACAGCATAGCAACGCTACGACTGAAAGACGGAAACCAGCCAGCAGCCCAAGAACCCCCAATCTAACACATTTGAAGAATACTGTTCCGCTGCATCGTATGTCTCTTTACGTACAAGTGAGTCCTGGTGAGGATTTTACCCGAAGTTGCTGCGTAAAGGTATTTATCGATTGCGAGTGCGAAAATCGGAAGGGATAAATCGAGATAGTGTTGGGGTATGGTAGCTAGGATATGTGGGTTGAAGATAAGAGGATGGTCTAAAAAGATTAACTTCAGCGTTAGATATATGTGTGGATGACATGTCGACAGTTGAGAATTCCCATTCTGGTTGAGATTCAGGATCACGGATAGGGATCGTTCACGATACGCAGTCTTCCCCCTAGGTCAGCGTAGCTTCATTCTGGTAGCAATGTTGCTCAACAAGTAGTCTAGCCATCGCAGCGAACTCCTCTTCTTTGTATTCTGGTTGACCGATCTGGAGTTTCGCTAGTTCCAAACACGTTGTTAGTGGTTGCATGTGGTATGCATTCCAACTTACGTTTGCGAAAGCGTCTGGTCCCGTTCCACCGGGTGACATGGTAACCGAATGTATAGTTGTAGCTGGTCGATACGCTGATGGATCGCTGCTATGGTTAGATTGCCTTCTATGTTTGAAGTGTTCGTCGAATACTGGCGAGTAGCTGCTCGCTCTGCGGCATCTATTGTTGCTGCATGTGCACGGGCGCAACCTCTGCCACGCCAATTAAAATTTCAGTGAAGGTGTAGAATCCCGTTGCGAGCGACACTGTAGTCAAGCCAGTGGTCTGTAATGTAATCCACGAAGATCTCACTACCATTCGGTACATTCTTTTCGTCGCTATGAGTCTGGGGTGGCCCTTAGATGAACTGTCATCCCCCTCCGAAGGATGCTTTGGTTTGTAGTTTCAAAGCAAAGTTGAAGTTGTATAGTTTGAGACATCAAGCTTGCTAACGACATTCGACCTAAGTTCAACGTTGCTAGCTGAAGATATTGTCAAAGACAGCCATCTTGTCTAATCGACGGTAAGACATGGAGGATACGGTGGTTCCAGGTGTGAAGCGTAGCATGGCCGATGATGCAACGAGATGCTGGGGTGAAAGCTTTCGAGAGGAGATGCTTTTGAAGATAGAAGTCGTATCGTTTCGAAGCAAGCTCGAGGTAGTCCTTATATAAAGAGCGCGACGTGTTGCTTGCTAAGTAAGTAAGAGGAGAATTAGGTCAAACTTCTGAGTATGGCCGCAAAACGCAGCTGTCTATAACTTTGTTACCTAGTTCATATCAAATTCGACAATCGCAATAGGTACACAGTAGTGTTGTAGTTGAGAAAAAGCTCTCTAGTCATGTCAATAATGACGTGCCCATGCATCACAACCAACGCTTGTACCTGCCAAGCCATCAGGGGCACCACATCTCCACCCAAACCCCAACGGCCACGCACCCCACGCCACGCGCCAACCTTCAACTCAAAACGCATGCATATCTCGAATACCTACGCTTTCCACCACGCCTCCCCCCATCCACTTCCAACAAACCCTATCACGCCGTCCCAGCAGCCCCAAAGCTGAAATCCCCCATCGCGGCGCTACGACTGATTCGTTCGCCGCCCAGAACACGAGACCCGCATCCGAAACACGTCTAGCCCCCGGTGATGGGGCTGCGGCGTCTAGGTCGCTGAGTGGACGAGAGCGGCGCTATCGGGAAATGCTTGTTGATTTTCCTTTACGAGAAAACGAGGTTAATAGTGTAGTTTTTCTTAGGGGGCTGAACTAGCCTACTAGGTTGCGCAAAGGTATAAGCTTGAGGGCTGGGCTGCGTATGTCTGTCCCTTTCTGTTTGATGTGGTTTCCTTGTCGATCGTTTCTTTGAAGCTGCCCCGTTCGTTACGGCTTACCTGGCTACCTATCTACTATTCAATTTTTGAATTTAATATCCTTTTTTTTTGTTATCGAGACTGCGGTGTGAGATTTATTATTACAAGATCACCGTCGCGTGTCGATTATCCATTCATTCCCTCATTCGGTATTAGTTGCTGCAAGGAACTCGAGAGACACAGAGGATGAAGGTCATTTTCGCAATACTCGGCCTCGTCGCCGCTGCGCTTGCACAGGAATCAAGCTGTAAGTCAATCCCACTACCAGGCAAAACCTCCATGTATACATCTAATCGCGCAACGTATATACAGACACAGGCCCCATGTTCAACCCCTCAGACGCCGCTTTCTTCGGCCCCAGCAGCGTCGTCTTCCCCACGCCCATCAGCGACGCACCGGTCTACTCTACAGGCGCACCTGCCATCACAACGTCGTCCAAAACTTGCACCGAAAGCTCCATGGCCGACTCGATACTGTCTTCTACTTTCTCACGGAACGCCACCGCCTCGCAGTCTTCGACCCAATCGTCTACGCTCGTTAGCGCCTCGCGTACAGCCAGCTCTGCCCTCAATAGTGAATCGGCTAGCGCAAGTGTCACGGGTTTACCGGAGAGCACAGGGGCTGCTGTGGCTAACTACCCTGGGGTCATGGGGTTCTTTGCTGGAGGTTTGGTGGCGGGGCTTGCGATGTTGTAGGAAACGAGGAGGATGTGGAAGGACGGTGTAGCGGCTGGACGGCGTGAAAAACATATAGACATCAGCGGAGAGTTGGGGCCAACATGAGAGGGTATATTGTGCTCGTAGAGGTGACGTGAATCTTCTGTCAAGGTTATCTAGCATGTATACTTTTCCCCGATCAAACCGAACGCCTGCCAAACGCCGTGATGATGCAACCAATCTTCCTCTTCCTCTTCCTCTTACTCCTCCATTGCGCCGACCTCAGTTACCGACTCCGTCGCCGTCGAGTAGTAGGCCATCAAATCAATCTTGAAATCTGCCATGGCCACACCAAACATCTTCAAGAGCGCTGTCTGATGGCTGTTGAGAATCTTGCCCTCTTCGGCCACAGTATAGGGAGCGTCGAGAAGGATCTTGCCCTTGTCGAGCCTCGTAGGCATGCCCCATTTCCTGATTGTCGTTTCCATGCTGTGCGGTAGCGGTACGTCCTCATCCTCTGGTACCTCACCCCCTCTTGAGTGTACCACGCCGGCAGGTACTGTGAAGGTCTGTGTAGCAACAACGCCGGCGCGCGCAAAGTCTGTCTGCGAGTAGGCAGCGAAGTACTCAATGATCTCGCTGGGTTCGCGATTGGTGAAGAAGAGTCCAACATTGCCGGTCAGGTACGCAGTGAGCTTCGAAAGGTTGGTGAGGTGCTCGTCCGCGGGTGTCTGGCCCAGCGCTTTCGCCATTACTTTGGTCTTGCCGAAGAAGAATCTGCGCGCGTATTAGAGGCCTTGGTCCGCGCAGCCGCTTAACGCCTGAACATACCGACTGTCGGCGAACTCAGCGCGCACTTCCTTCAGGTACGAGTTGCGCATGTTCTCTACCGCAAAAACGAAGATATACTGGAAGTTGTCGGCCGCTTCCTGGACATTGGCAAAGAGCTTCAGCGACAGCGCTTTGCCCTTCTTGTCCGTCTTGGTAAGATGCACGACCTTGGCACGTTTGGATTTCGGCATGTTGGCGGTGTTGTGGGGGTATTGGAAGGGGGGTGGTGTGCGTTGCGATTGGGAAAAGTTTCGACTTGGAGGGTTGCGCCTTCCAGAAAATTGAGCGGGGAATTTGGCGAAGCCCCGATTGGGCAGCCGCAGCTCCTCCACTGTGGACCTTCACATTCCGAACTACTAGACCCCTAGACCTCACTACAGTCCGCATGATGATACGCCGATGACATAGACATAGACATGTTGGATTTCATGGACAGCGTGCAGAATGCATTCTACGAAGCATCGCACTGGAACGTCGACAATTCCTATGGCGCCTTGAACGCTTCGGCGCGAGGTACGTCACCCGAGATGTCGCGCTTGCAAGCCACATACTGACTTCAGCGTGTAGCACTGCTCGACTTCGATATCCCACGAGGGCTGCGCATGCAAATATCCTCTCTTGCCGCGCCAAACTTCGCAACATCATACACGCTCGGTAGTGTGGGCGTGGTCGATGGCTCCGTCTCTTACCTGTACTCATCACTGCCATTGCGCAAGGAGTTCAAGACTTCCCATGTCGACCTCCACAACGTAATACGGGGCTACAAGCATGTACAAGAGCTGAGGAGACCGGACGAGAAGTTGTGGTGGGAAATATGGCATGCTGGTCGGAGGATAGACCGCAAGAGTGAGCACACCACAACCACCTGCATGCACCGCAGCTAAGCCAGGCCAGATACCCTGCTGTATGGCCGCATATTCCTCCCTCAATCTAGGCTCGAGGCCCTGTATCTGCGTCGCCTCACGCCCACACAGCAACTCAGGATCGCCGCCGTGAGCGACTCGAACCTCAACAATGGCGGAACGATTCTCACCCTGCTACAAACCGATTTCGGCAAATACAGCACCGAATACATGTACAGCACAGACTCGGCGCTGATGGGCGTTCGAGGCCTCTATAACTTTGGTCCTGACCCCAGAATTGCGCCCACAGAACCGACAGCCGCAGAGCAGGTGGATCTCGTGCATGGTCGCTTCAGCGCAGGCGCCGAACTGTACTATGGTATACTCAACAAGAGCGGGGGTATCAGCACGGGGCTGAGGTTTGCCACGCTACCCAACCATCCGGGTTTTCCGTATACCATGACGCTCACGCTGAATCCATTGATGGGAAATCTTTCTTCCACGTACACTGTCAAAGCAGGCCCTCACCTGGCGCTTTGTTCCCGCTTCCACTTCAATTTTTATTCCTACGAAAGCGAGCTGCAGCTCGGGTGCGAACTGTGGCGGCGACGCAGCACGACCGACACGGAATGGGCGGTCAAGAAGCTGCGTCCCGATTGGAAACGCCCAACAGTTTCGCCCGACGACGACGTTTCTGGTGTGCTCAAAGCCAGAGTTGACCAGGATTGGCGCATCGGAGTGTTGTGGGAGGGCAGAATCAAAGAGCTGCTCTTCACGCTTGGTGCTAGCTTGGACCTCAAGAAGAGGGAGCAGATTTTTCGATCAGTTGGTGTTGAGCTGCAGTACTCCTCATGAACGATAACAGGCACAGGCGTTGGGATCTCATTCGTCGGTGATAACCATCCCACTGCGGTCTCAACCGGCGGGAGCATCCCGTCCCTCGAGATCGCCCGCGAGCCTAGGAACAGACGACTTCCGTCCATCAGTGGGGCTTTTGGAAACGCGTTTTCTGCCTCCAAATGGTCAAGCCACGTTAGAAGAGGTTTCCAGAAAACAAATCGCGTCAAGATGGTGGGTACCTAAGCGGGGCCGAGGGCCTTTGCAGTGCCCATGCGATTCGTGGCCATGCTCTTTCTGGTCACGACAGAGTCGGACAGACACTTCCTCGCTTGGCCTTGAATAAGTGATCAAATCTGCAGCATTTGAGTCTGGACCCGAGAAGTGTGACGCTGAAACGAACCGTGGGAGTGTTCGCTGCTCCGGGGCCGTTTGAACTTGTTTTCAATGCAGTGACACGATCCACAGCATCTGTTACACATGGCAATCTTTGAGAACCAGAAGGTTGGGCTCTTACGGACAGATCCACGGTTGCCGCCGCCTCGTGGTAGAGATGGAAGCTATGGGAGGTCAGCGCTTTTGCAAATCCGGTCACGGCTGCGCTTGGGGTGGATGTAGTAGTTGGGGGAGAGTCGCTTCCCGGGTTCTTGGTTGTTGTCTTACTCGCTTGACAGCGCGTCCACCATTCACAGCGCTGTGCCTGGCGTAAGCCTCGCGATCGAGCGATCCGTACTATAGATTGACAGCTGTAGGGCGACAAGACGGTCAACGAGTTAGCTACGTCGGCATCGTGCAAAATCCACGAAAGTTCACGATATATCACATCTGGAGAATCTCCTCCCTATGGCTTTTCGACCGAGCGTGTCAGGTTGAGCGCGATCAGACGGCACGGGCGCCGATGCCCGTCAGGATCATTCGGCTCACGAGTAAGTCAGCACTGACGATGCTGATGTTGCAGTTGGACCTTTGCGGCGTGCAGTGCGGCACTTGGTCCGCTCTGAATCGTTCGTGGCGCGTACGGTGAGGCAATGTCTTTCCGCGCATGCCAGCGTGAATCAAAACGCCCTGTCAGTGCGGCACGGCGTCGTGCGATTCCAGGGCTCCTCAAACACCACAACCGTAGCGCCTCATGCTTTTGTGTGGAGCTCGTCGTTTGCCAGATACGAAGCGAGTCTTTGTGCACTACGTCGTCGCTTTCTTTTCGAACAACGAGCGGCGTTCATGCACATTATTTGCCCTCAAACGACGATCGCGGTGTTGGTAACAGTCGCGGCAAGGGTTGCCCTATGGGCGTGGAGGTGCAGGTCTCCTGAGCCTTGGAACGAATCCTCCACCCTGGTCGTCGCCCTGAGTGGCTCGATGTACCAGGTACCTCTCAGCTGCTAGCAGAGCCCCCTGCTGTGGGCCGTGGTAGGCAGCTCGCGCAGGCGGAGATGCGGCGCTCTCCTTGACGGACAAGTCCGGAAGAGTCCGTGTTAAGAGAGCAGCGCATCGTGTACGGTGTAAGGCAGAACTACCACAGTATAGCCGTGAAGCTGTTCCAGGTTGACCCAGCATCGTCTGCTTCAGAACATTAGCGTTTTGGTGCGTCAGTGTCCGTCTGGCGCCCGGCGTCGAGTCGTGGTGCCGTTGGGCTAAAACTGTCTCTGGGCGGAAACCTGGACCACCTAGCGCCCCCCGCCCAGCCAGGCTAGCGGGCGCGCACCTTCCCCCCGGCTTCAATGCCCCTTCCCTTAATCTCCCCTTTCCCACCCACGGTCGTTCATTTACCACACCAAGGCCCAGCTCCTCAATCCGGATTCTCCATCGTCACCTTGTTGTCGGTGTGGTAGCTATCACGTTCCCTTTCTCTGTCGACTTCTGCGAAGTGCCGCCACTCCTTTCGGCCTTTGCCCACGTTCCTTTTCAACAACCCTCCTTTAGGCTCTGCCTGTCCGCTCCTTAGCAACCTCTCTCCATTCACTCCTTGTCGACGTAGAATCGCTTACGGACGATCGTCATACCATCTGCTCCTCGGCCAGCAGCTTCTTTCGCGGATTGATTCGCACGCGCCTGGACGGTGTCTTGGGCTTCGGTTACACGGAAACCATTTTCAAGTTGCGTCGAGCCTTTAAAAGCTTCGCATAGCTTCACTACCTTCCTCCACCACCATTGCTTGGCCAATTACTTCTCACGAACATTCACGAACATCCATAGACGGAGGTGCTAGCTCGACTGCTCCCTCCATACCATATTCCTCATCCGAAAACCGCCCGAACCCCAGGCTATCACCCTTCATGCACTCAAACGACGACGCCATGGTGTCGCCTACACCTTCACCCCCCGCTCAGACACCGACGTCCACACAGGGCTCCGCGGCTCGCCGACCGCCGCGCAAGAGCACCCTCACCCAGCAGCAGCGAAACCAGAAGAGACAGAGGGCCACCCAGGACCAACTGGTGACGTTGGAAGTAGAGTTCAACAAGAACCCCACCCCAACTGCTGCTACCCGCGAAAGAATAGCCTCTGAGATCAACATGACAGAGCGATCTGTTCAAATCTGGTTCCAGAACAGGTGAGAAGCATGACGAATCGCTCATGTACCATACTAATCAATTTGCAGACGTGCGAAGATCAAGAACATCGCCAAGAAGAGCATCGAGAACGGCGACGACTGCAATGACATCCCAGAGTCGATGCGCAGATATCTTGCCCTCCAGGCCATGGAGTCTGGCAAGTCAATGGGCGCAAACTTCCTCGGCCGGGCAGGCGGTATGCCATACGGCAGTGGCATGCTTCTTAACGCCGACGCAAACTCTTCCAAGGTCGTCATTCACCATTTCGCCTGTCGATCTCTCAGCATTGGCAACTGGAGGAGAATTGGCCAGAGCGCCATGGACTTGGTCGTCTTTTACTCACCGGAGAAGTGCATTATCACATATTATATTAACAACGACTCCGCCGGCTACAAGATAGAATACCCATTCTCATCCATCAAGAGCATCCAGCTGGACAACGGCGATATGACAGCGAACGCGGAAGGCGCATCACAACGACCGGGAGGCCTCATCGTAGAGCTCAATCGCCCACCGAACTTTTTCATGGACTCTTCTGGATCAGGTGGCTTTTTCCAGTGTGGCGACTTTACCGAGGACCAGCAAGCATCGAACATCATGGTTCACCAGCTCGGCGGCCACCCCAAAGTGTTGAGTGGACAACTGGCGAAACTTGTCTCACTAGAGGCGTTTCAGAACCGACACAACATGTATGATCCAAATGCATTGGCCGCCTCGGCACCCGTCTCCCCAATCAACCATCGACCTGCGTCTCAACCCAACCACCTCGTACACCCCCACCTGGGCGTGTTCCAAGAGTCGCACCTTGCGCCTGCTCCCTTCCAGCCGCGAGGCCACAAGCGCCAGCGAAGTCGTTCGGTGCCTGTTGCCATGGACTTCTCTATGCTCCGCAATCCGATGCCATCCTTCTTGATTCAACAGGAGCCGTCGCCATATATTCCAAACCCAGAGATCTTTGCGCCGATACCACAAAGTTCGGGTCCCCTCGGCTCTCATCTGAGCATCGACACGTCTGCCGGATACGGAATGGACTACCGTCAATACCCAATGTCGGCCACTACAACCAATTCACCGTCTGAATACGGTACACCCGCCTTCTTCACATCAGGTCCCTCCACCGACAATGTTCCCGCTTCAAACTACGGGCAGTTCAACATCCCGCCGTATGTGCATACGCCTATGGGCCCGCCTCCTCACACTGCATCGCTGCACTCACCGATGCCGGCTATGAGCCACCCTGACCCAATCATCGCGAACCAGTCACCACCCCTTGCGTCTTATGGCCGTGACAACCATGGAGATGTTTACCCGATGTCGCATGAGAACGGCATGTCAGATGAGGCGCTGCAAATGACGGATATGTACGCAAAGCAAAACCTCAACCTTCCCTTCCGGTCACCGTTGCTCGAAGAGAACGGCGACGACTTGGACATGCAGAACCTGGTGACTTTCGGCACGATAGACCCTTCGAGTTTGTCACCTGAGCATCACCATCAGATGTAAGGGAACGGCTCCGATATCCATGTCTTTTGTCGTTGGCCTTTTCCTTGCTTTGATACCCTGTCGTCACTGCTTCTATCAGGACGCTGGGCGCGCATACATGGTGACTTGAAACAGTCGCGGTGCAAAGCTGCCCTTGCTTTCCTTTGGTGCTATCATACTTAATGTGCCCTTTCTCACATAGTGGTTTCAAATCGTTGGACACATTGCATCTCGAGGAACGGATCCTGGATCCATTTGCGCGGAACCCTCCTCTTCTAATCACCCACCATTCATCTTCTCTTCGTAACGCAAATTGAACGACCACCACACAGGGACTGGTTTGGCATGGCGCTGCAAAGGGAGGATCTTTTACATACAGAAAAAAGGCGGACTGGTGGAACCTGCGCTGGTGTTGGAACGACAGGCAGCGACACCTTCAGGACGTTTCTTCTTTCTTTTCTCTTGTCTGTCATCTTTTCATTTTTCTCTTGCGGGTTAGCCTTGTTTCTTTTGTTCCATGCGATTCTGAGATTTTTTTGTCATATCCTGCCAGGTGGAGGGACGGATATTTTGAGGGGATCTTATGCTGCGGGGGTTGTTGTGGATACAGAGCCGCTGCGCGTGCTTGTCATACAGTTGTAGCTTTCGATGGGGTCTCCGATAGCATTCTGCTGGTTTTGCTCAGTGCGAAATCAGTAACAAACCATGTGCCGTTACTTCAAACCAACCTGCATGTACTGCAAGTAGCGATCGTCGTGTGAATGATGTCGGGACATCCTTTCAGGAAGCGAGGCTACGTTATAACCTGATTGAAATTACGATGGACGATTGCCTCGTAACGTTGAAATTACGAGTTTGAAGTCCATCGCAATCTCCCCCCAATCTTCTCGAATTACCACGACGCACAATCCCATTTGACAGGACTGAAATGAGAGTGCCCTCGGGACATGCCGTTGCGCTCTCCACCAGCTGAGGTTACTCATTTTGCCAGGTGCTGGTCCAATCACTCCTGACAAGGCTGTACGGCTAACCCAATGCGGTCACGGACACATGTGACCTTTCCCGCCTTGTTCCCCGTGACTCGCGCGGGTTTTTGCGGACCAGCACTCGGACTTTATCGTACTCCGTACCGATAGTGGTAGGGATAATAACTTAAAATTCTTCTATTTGCACTGTTGCAGTGGTCTGACTGCCTTGAAGCTTATGCCAAGCGAGTCCTCGCTGACTGAGGTGGCTGATCATGTCAGGTCTGCGGGCGGTTAGAAGCAGTGGTGCAACATGGCATGACATGGTAGACATGTCGCGAAAAGTAAGAGTAACACGAAGCAAGCTGGCAAAAGGAAATTTGCGTATGGCTGATGACGTGCAGGCCAGAAGGCTCGCATCGCAACGGCGCGGGCACATCGAAGGGGCCCGACCAGCGACACAACATGGCCCGAGTCTTTGTAAGGCTCTTCGGGCTCGGACGAGACCCGGGTTCTGCACTGGGCAAGGCTTGCGATGGCAGCGATCAGCATCGTCTTTCCCCTGACTTGAGGCTCGCTTGGGCGTGGTGCAGAAACGGGCTGCTCATTTCATCGGGCCAACCAAGGGCCTCCACTCTTTTTCCTCCTGTGGCCCCTGGCAACCCACGACGCTGATAATAAGTGAGTTGCACGCAACAACGGGCGAGTCTCCTCCTGCACACCTACCTCTTGTCGTTCTTTACCCGTGGTGAATTGGAGCTTTTATCGATTGCGCGCTTCTTGGGAGTTGGGAGGAAGCTCGACGTCACGACAGGCGGGAATACTGCATTGGGCGGTTCGTGATTCAGGGCCGCGCCACTCAGGAGCACGGAAAAAGCGTTGCTCTCGCACTCGCATTCAACTTGCTGCAGCCATCAGCCTGACGCAGGCCACGCGCATATCACATACTCGTGCTATTCGGTTCGCATAGCGTAGGTGGATTTCTGTCAACCGTCCGCCACTCCCGCTGCACCTGCCAGTCCCATTCTCAGCTCAGGCGTGCACGCTACGCCTAGGTACTATCCGGCACTGCCGCCCGGGGCTTTGTCACCGACCACATCCATAAGACGTAGACGCAACCACACCTTGCAAACCCGCCCACCGCTGACTACCGCTGTTGGTCGCCGATTGCCTCCCACGACATCGCCGTTTCTGTCTTCCGAGTCGCCTGCTGATTGCTGCCCCTCTAGTCTCCCGCAATCTCTTCCTGCGCATTCTTCACCGCCAGCATCTGCACAGCGACTCCAAGTTCGGACGGCAGTCAGTCGAGCACACTACGCCTGCAGCCTGCGGTCCTCGCATCGCCTCACCTTCTCCACCAGTCCTAGCCTGTCGCCGGAGCCATTGCTGCCATGCCTGTCCGAAGCATCAACCCGTTCGCATCCACGACGCCCACTCCTCCCCTCGACTCCCTCAGCGAGAAGCGCGAGCCCGCGCGCCGGGCCTCGTTTGCGAAGAGCAACAAGTTCACATCGCTATTCGGCGGGTCGCCCAAGTCGCGGACCGACGCTGCCCTCCTGCGTGAAGCCTTCGTCGCCCAGCAGCAGGCCCTCTTCAACTCTCCCTCCCCGCCCCAGATCAATTCCTCGTCTCTGTCCCTGCCAACTATCAACCTGACCACCGCTACCGGCGAGAAGATGCCCATGGAGCCCAAGACGCTCTTCCAGCCCCCCTCGCCGGAAGAGCAGCGCCGCCTCGCACGAGCACACGCACAATTCGGGCCCCTCGGATCACAAAAGCACAGATACCAGAGCAAGTTCGAGGGCGAATTCGGCGACCCCATCGAGGACGAGCCGCCATATTATTTCCTTTTCACCACATATATCAGCTACTTAATCCTAATAGTATTCGGACATGTCCGCGACTTCTTCGGCAAGCGCTTCAGGAAACAACACTACAGCCATTTGCAAGAGAAGGACGGTTATGCGCCGCTCAATAGCGACTTTGACAACTTCTACACGAGGCGATTGAAGATGAGGATCAACGACTGCTTTTCACGACCAACTACCGGTGTACCCGGACGATTTATTACAGTGCTTGACCGCAAGTCGGACGACGGAAACAACACGTTCAAGCTGCTGGGAACCACGACCGAGACGCTGAACATGAGCTCGTACAACTACCTCGGATTCGCTCAGTCGGAAGGTCCCTGCGCAGATGCAACTGAAGCTGCCATCAGGAAGTATGGAATCTCAATGGTCAGCCCTCGATCAGATAGTGGGACATCAGAGCTCACCGTTGAGGTGGAGGACCTGATCGCCAAGTTCGTCGGCAAACCAGCGTCAATGGTCTTCTCTATGGGTTTCGTTACGAACGCTACCACATTTCCCACCATCGTCGGCAAGGGCTGCCTCATGATTTCCGATGAGCTGAACCATTCTTCCATCCGTTTCGGTGCGCGTCTCTCTGGTGCCATGGTTACTATGTTCAAGCACAACGACATGCGGGATTTGGAGCGCAAGCTCCGCGAAGCCATCTCACAAGGTCAACCTCGCACTCACCGTCCGTGGAAAAAGATTCTAGTTGCCGTTGAAGGTCTCTACTCCATGGAGGGTACCATGTGCAATTTACCCGGTATCATCTCGCTCAAGCACAAGTACAAGTTCAACCTTTTCGTAGACGAGGCTCACTCCGTCGGTGGTGTCGGCCCTCGCGGACGTGGTGTGTGCGATTACTTCGGTATTGATCCCGCTGAAGTCGACATTCTCATGGGCACGTTGACAAAATCCTTCGGCGCAAACGGCGGCTACATCGCGGCCGAGAAATCCATCATCGACAAGCTACGTACCTCCAACGCCGCCATGCTGTTTGCCGAATCGCCAGCCCCACCTGTCCTCGTCCAAATCGCGTCCGCCCTCCGCATCATCGATGGCAGCATCGTCCCAGGTCAGGGCGAAGAGCGTCTCCAGCGTCTATGCTTCAACTCTCGTTATCTACGACTGGGTCTCAAGCGCCTCGGTTTCATCGTCTACGGCCACGACGACTCACCCATTATCCCCGTCATGCTGTACAACCCCGCCAAGATGCCCGCCTTCTCGCATGAAATGCTTAAGCGCAAGATCTCTGTCGTTGTCGTTGGTTACCCGGCTACACCTCTCGTTTCGTCGCGCGCGCGTTTCTGTGTCAGTGCTGCGCATACCAAGGATGATCTGGATCGCATGTTGATTGCATGCGACCAGGTTGGTGATTTGCTGCAGTTGAAGTTTAGCTCGGGGGTTGCGGGTGGTGCGCTACCGGAGGAGCTGGTTGAGAAGAGCATGGAGGAGGAGAAGGAGAAGATCCTCAAGCCACCGAGGTGGAGGATTGAGGATGTGCTTAAGCGGACGGTGGATGATGTACAGTTGGCGCTGCGGTAGAGCGTGGGTGGGATGTATGGAGAGTGAAGCGGGCAGTGCGGTGGGACCGCTCTGGTCTGGGGCTGAGACATGGTGGACGTGTGGCGCGATTAACGTTTGCCCTACACCCTCCCACCTCGCAACAGCACCGCTTCTCCATCCACACGCACTTTTCAAGATCCATCATCCTCGTCGTTGTTCTCGACCTTAGCATTGCTGGAGCATTTGGGCGCGGCATATTCTTTTCTCCCCCTTTTTGGCGGTGGTTCTTTCCTGTATCATAACCTCCCCGATTCATACCCTCGCGTCTTACACAGCCTGTATTACTCATTATGCCGGGTCGTTCCTGAGCCTTCCCGTGAGATTCTTCCTCTCCCCAGCCATATAGACAAAAGGTAATGAAGAAAATTACATCTTGCAGGGCAAGCCGGATTGTCTGACAGACAAAACATAATGACTCGACGGCCCTTACGGGCAATACTCTACCTAGTGGTCAAACTGTCCTGACGGACAAACTCCAACAGTCGACGCCTCTCACGGCAATATCCTAGCGGACAAACTGTCTTAATAGACAAGTTCTGAGGCCGGTGAATAGCTTCGGAACAGATTTGGTCGTCATTAGTCAACGCGAAGGGGGGTCAGCGTTTGTAGAAGGCACCACCCATATCAACGCGTCATATTCTGCTCATACAACAAGCAGTGAGTGTTAGGAGGAGGCAGGATCGTGGTAGCTAAGCCACCAGCCAAGTTCGCGTCTATATCACCAGCTCTCCTCTCATCGACTACTCATCATTCTTTCTTCTGTTTTCTTATGCTATAACTACACACACTTATTCTTTCGCAAACGCAGAGGGATAGCTTCCTGCTATGACCAGCAGTTTGCCGATGGGCAAAGGTGAGGAGAGCTGTTCCCACACGTGCAAACATAAATTAGGACTAACCTCTTAAAGCTATCCTCGACGCATTGCAGACTTGGATCAATGCGACCTTTCCCCGCGAACAACTTCACGCAGGATACGATAACGTCGCCGCGGCAGCCAAACATGTCAAAACGATACTCAACCGCCTCTCTTTTGCCCGCAAACCTACTTTCGTGTGGGCTGACGTGGAATCCATGTCGTGGAATGTGGCCAAGCTAAAGCAAGAAGCATAACGTCGATATGCACTAAAGCTCTTCAACGAACATGCATTCACAACGAACAAGACAGCAAAGACGACTGGACTCCTCCCGTAATCACCCGGTCACGCTCCAAACGTGCTGCGCTGCTCGACGACGAAGGCGAACACGCCTCGGCTCCGGGACCTGTCGACGATAGCTACGCATACATGGCCAAAGCCGTATTGAGAACGTCCATGGGCGGTGTTGAAGCCACGGGCGTTATGAGCGCCCAACTTATCGGCATGCAGAGCATCATCCGACTTAAACTGAGCGCAAACGCGAAAGACCCAGATTTCGGAACAGACTTCTGGCTCATGCGCAAGACGTTTAAGCGGGCCAGACAGATCATTGAGGATGCTGAGGTACACAAAATGAAGGTTGCTTACACCCCGGACCACGACGAGATTGCAAATCAATCAGTAGACCGCCTCAGCGATGAAATGGACAATACCCGCAGACAATATGGCTTGCCCCTCCCGGCTCGCGGTCGGCAAGCGATACTCAGGCAGACCGGCAGGGACCTAGGCCCAGCGGAACAGGACGTCACTCCCAGAGACACGACCGCAGGAACTAACGACCTAGGCGCGTAAAAACACATTAAGAACGGCTATTCTGCGGCTTTCCCCGGCGGGCCCTCGCTTATGGATGGCGAATGGCTATGGAAAAGAGACTCCCCCGGGAGGCCTTCTTTTAACTTCACAGGGAAGGGGCTTTCTTTTGACTTCACGAGGGGGCGGCAATGTCACGTGATCGCCTAGCTAGTATATGTAGTGGGGTTCTCCCCAGTTCTTAGGCGTCTACATGTACGGCTACTATAGTGTGATGGACTGGTCCTTTTTCTCCAGCCATCGACACGATTGGTAACATGCCATGGTCTGGACGCGAGGCGGCGAACCGTGGTCTGTGATGTGGTCCGCCCACGGCAAATGTATGAGAAACTTCTACTCCTTCCCGCTCCTGTCGAAGCTTACTGACTTGACTTGACTCTTCTGAATAGACAGCGACGCTGACCCCAATCATGATATCCTTTGGGAAGGCTTCCACCCAAAGCTAGTCGCGTATCACAGTTTCGCCAATAACGGAATCTCTGCGGCGCGCAATCCATTTTGATAAGGAACCTTTGAATGTTATGAAGAAATGGGTTCGTTGCCCGCTCCAACAGTTCGATCATCTGCATCGCAAAGTGTGGGACAAACTCGTGGGTACAGATTGGGGGCAGTGCACACATGGACCTGGCACCTGCTAGGTTTAAGGAACATGCTCAACAAGTACATGCCGAAGCAGGCCCGCGAGGACGGCTTCACAGCACCTGAATGATTGAGTTGAAGAGGAGGGTTATTGCCGGGGTTTGGTGCCGGAGAAGCTTCCCTTGTAAGATCTCCATTTGTACATACGCGGTAGCTACATTCAAAATAACCAGTAGCCTGAGGTTACAAACCTCCTGGCGCGCAACCTGTGAACATCATGGTGAATGTCGCCATAGACGATTTGATACACATGACGACAGAGGAGAGTTCACGGACGTCGATCCAGTAGAGAGATATATGCGCCAAAGAATGTCGTCGAACGCCATGTTTGCAATTACTTGATCCTCGCGGCTGCAAGATTCGCAAATCTAACACTGTAATAGTTGATACTATCTTCAAGCCCCCATCGTCAATGCCCGCCTGCGCAACCTACTTGTTCAACTCATCCCTCCGACGACCTTAAAGCATCAGTGCAGTCTCGAGCTGCTCCTTCTTTTTTTTTACCGCGCGAACTTGAGTCTGGCTACATTAGTAGGATCGTGTCCCCTTAAATTTGCGCCCTGCTGCCTTGCGATTGACTGCCGAAGCGTCTCCTCGCGTACCTACCTTGACCTGCTGGATTTCGTCGGCGAGTTCTCAGGTTGCGCTGAAGTCGTGGATATGCCGCGCTGCTGCACCGCGCCTTCGCTGTTCTGGTTCGGAGTACTAGGTATCGGAGGCCTCCTTTCTCTTGCTGGAGGCGGGGGGGATGACGGAGAAGGACGAGAGAAACATCGGGGGTTGTGAGGGAGCGGAGACGAGGGTCGAGACCGTCGAGGCTGAAGCGGTGCCCTTGCCGCCCTTCTGACTGGCAGTAGGGCTAGAGGTTTGCTGGGTATGCATTTCGTGGTGGCCTGTCCATGTTGTGGGTATAGAGGTGGCTTCGGCTGTGGTTAAGGGACTGGAGATCCTGGTACTGGGTCTCGAGGATGGTGCAGTCAGTGGAGGTGTTCGCAAGGTGACTTGGGTGTGGTCGTCGTGAGGGCGATGGATATAATCTTCGTACGGGTGATGGATGTGGTCCTTGTGGAGGTGATAGATGTAGTCTTCGTGGGGCTCAAGTCGTACGTTCTACTAACTATAAATTTCTCTTAACCGTTTAGACACTTGGCAGTATCCCTCATTGTAAGGCGGAGATCCCGGTCCCGTAACATTTAAGACCTTCAGAACTCCTTGCAATTATAAACTAGTCTGTACTAAGCCCTAAACTCCTGTCTCGTCTGGTTCCTATACAAACCCCCTCCTTGCGATGGTCCTTGTAGCGGCGCTAGCGCCATATGCTACCCGCAATTTTTACGCTCTTGTTTATCGTCATCTATTCTTCTCTCAATAAAATACTCGTCCACTTACCAGTCTAATGTAGCTAGGAAGCCTAGGCAGGGGTATGCATGAGAAAGAAACGCTGTACTACCGCGTATTCCCTTCCTAAGAAGATGAACAAGCTAACCATGATTTTAGGGTTTGGATAGATATGTACTGCAGTGAACGGGTAGCCAAAGGTAAACATGTCAAGTGGCTTAACTCTAGTACTTAGATGAGTCTCTTCCCCCTCTCACGTGACGGTGGCTAGTGCTAATAGGGTACGTACCGCAAGGGTGACTCCAGAGGAAGCCCTTCTTCGGTTAAAGTAGCGCCCAATCAAATCAGACAATGGTGACAGAACTGGAAGTCCTCTCTAACACTCAAAGGTCGAGGCGGACGCCACCTCTCCTTGCCCACTCGCGGCTAAAGCGTCACAGCCACCATCCGGTTTGCAAAACAGGTCGGCCGTAAAGGGGTAGGAGGAGAACCAGCAGGTGCAAAGTTTGCTTAGCTTGTCCGTGTCGGTCATGTTCACGAGCGGTGGGATATATGTCTGAGTCCCAAACGACAATGATTCAGTAAAGGTAGCTATGCGCCAGTAGCTCGTTGCGTTGTAATCGGCGCACTTGTACTCCCCGAGGCCGTATGTATTCGGCAGAAGGTTGTCTGTTGGATGTGTGTAGACGGCGTAGATTCTGTCATTGAGTTTGATAAAACCCCCTTTTCTGTTGTTGATGTTGTCGCCGCACTGTAAAGAGTTCTGTTAGCAGCTGGTATGTTCTTTTTTCGAGATTTCGTGCGAAAAAAAAAGGGTATTGAATTTTTGTTCACTCACATAGCGTATAGTGTCTTTGAAGGTAAGTACACAGTGATCAATCTTTGCATTTTCACTATCCCCTTCGAAAAACTGCATTGCGTTTCTGTTGTGGAGGAAGGTGGCTGGGTCGCCGGTCAAGACGATGTCCAGAGTGGTTCCGTTACTAACCGTGGTGAGTAGAAAGTGTTTTGAAATATTCACCGCTTCCCCTTTACCCGCTATAGTAGTTGAATTGACGAGGGGATTCGAGGAAACGGTGTTGTTGCAAAAATTGCTTGCAAATTCGACTGCTTCCGTTCCGTTGAAAGGTTTGAGGTCCGGATATCTGTTCTCATCGTCGGCGTAACAGGTTCTGGTCTTGTTCGTGTCCGTGTTGATCAAGTGGAATTCAAAGGCTTCGGAAAACATAATGGTCCATTGATTACGTTGGTTGCCATAGCTCACAGAGTAGCTGTTTGTGTCTTTTCGGAAAGGCGTCTGCGATATGTCCGCCGTTCGATATTGACCCAACAATTCTCCAAAGTCAAGGACGTCATTTTCGACCTGGTAACGAGATGGAATGTAATTGGGCTGCGACAATGTAGGCATGCTGTAATTTAGACCCGCCTTCACTGGTGCGTTGGTGCCCTCGTCTGCTGCAGCTAGGGCCACCAAAGCCCACGGATAGCCTTCCATCTGTGGGAGCCAGGCGAAGTTATTGTTTATCAATGGCGCTACGTACTTGGAGAGAGCATAAAGAGCGTAGTTGTCGGCTAGCAAAGTTAGCTTCGACACTGCAAAGTCGGCGTAAACAAGTCAATCTACCATTAAGTGATGCCCAATCGCATTCCGGGTCGTTGAGTCGGGCCAATATTTTGGCGCAATAGACCCCGTAGCATGCTGACCATCGTATGCCCTCGGACTGTTTCATATAGACCCAGAGATCCAAGATGGGCCGCTGTGAATCCGCTGATGTGGGAATATAATTGAACAGCGTGCGAAGCAAAGTTGTACCTGATGGCGGTTAGTCGTGGTGTCGTTTTCATTCGCCGCATTCGCCTGCCTTGATTATCATGGAAGTATCCGAGGTCGTATCGAGCTTCAAGGTAGTATGGGTGATTGATACCCATTTGAACTCGATGGTCCAGCGGTGGAAATCTGAAGAATTCTTGACAGAACACCAGTGTTGCCGAGAGACTTGCCTTCTCATCTCGTTTTCTTGTTTGTCCAGCTGCTTCCGTTGCCCCAATACCACCGTACTTCCGTTGATCGGTGCATTCCGCAACCGAGCCATCGAAGTTGCAAGAGGCTGTAATTGACCATGGGCCCTGGAGAACCTGATCGAAAGCTGACTTAATAGCTGTAAAATCGCCTACAGCCCTACCGCCGAAGAGTTCCCAGAAGGCTGGGTCATGCTCATGATCTGTTTCGGCCTCAACGGCAGCTCGCGTCATCGCATTGGCATCTCGGAAAGCTTTTACGATCAAGTCCTGGTGTTCGGGGGAGCATGAACCATCAGACCACGTGAAAGATTGATCGTCTTCTGAGTCGACTGGGGTTTGAGAGGCAGCTGGAGAAGAGGCAACTGCAGAAGCAGGTAGGGAAGTGGATAGGGAAACATTCGAAGAGGGAGCTTCAGGTGTAGCCGAAGAGTCGGCTGAGTCAGTGGGTGCAGAAAGGCTCCGGGAGGAAGTTTGGGCTGCAGAGCCCACAGCTAAGAGAGCAAGGAGAGCGATGGAAAGGAAGGTTTGACCCAGGCGAATGGCGGACATGCTGACAATCGGCACGGATTGGTGCGATATATTCACCGACGAGGTCTTCAGTATGTGGAACTTGGTTGAGGTGGCGGATTCAGTGTAGTAAAAGGCAGTAGTGGTATTGCAGAGCAGTCGAATGTGCTGGTGGGCGACAATGTATTGGTAATAAGTTTGGACAACCGTATGTCGGTGTTTGCGACAGAGAGTTGTGAGGGTTGTGAGAGTTTGAGAAAGAAGGGAGATTCTTGTAGTTGGCCATGACTACTTCGCATAGAGTCAAGGTGCTGTTTCGCGTCACGTTGTGACTGGATGTAGGTATTGATATGACTGTGCGAATATAGTCTCACTTTGTCTTGAGGCGCATTTACTCAACCGGGTCGGTGAAATGGGTTTACTGAGAGCCACGGCAACACTGCTCTGCGGCCACATTCCAGTATGTGCACGTGACCATCTTGGCATGGACGTTGCAGCTGACGCATAGCTCGAGACTGAGGCTGTGCTGCTCGATGGTGTTGCGGAAGCTGGAACTGTTCTTTGACGGGTGGGTCTACTGGTGTCCAACACGTTCCGGGTGGATTGTCTGTCACCGTCTGTCGGGCGTGTATTGGTCATGGTGCCGCTGCCGACGCAAGCTGAGGGATCGACTTTTAGCCCGACACATTCCTCAACAGCACGCCGATGCGACGACGATCAGGCCGAACGACGGGGCGAACCATGGGCCTATGTTTTCATATGCATACCAATGATACCATAATAATCGAGCCTGGCAGGAGGATTGGCAGTTGTCTCCCCGCCGGATGCGCATGAAGCTGAGTCGCGGAGTTAGCGGCGCTGCGAACGGAAGACTGCGCTCGCTTGGCGGCCAGACTCCCAAGCAGGCTGGAGGATGGATAGGTAGGGCAGGCCTCTCTAACTGTGCAGTCGTGAATGGTGATGGGCGACGGGGGGCACGGCGGTATTGGTGGCGCTGGTGAGGTTTCTCGAAGCGATAATGGAAGATGCATCGTCTTCGCCGCCGTTCTGGCCAGGGCCGCGTTTTAGGCCTAGCAGCGGCGGCCGGTCCAGGGGCGGCGTATTGGCGGACGAATGAGCAGCGGGCAGGCCCAAAAGAGCAGGAGCGACTGCAGGAGATTGCAGCGCGCGCCTTCTTCGTCAGCTTCTCGTTGCTCTCATCATTCTCGCAGAGGAGACGCAGAGGAGACGGGGAAGGGCATCGAGCCACGGCCAGCTGTACACAGTAATAACCACGTCTGCAAGCACACAAAGCCCCTCGTCGCCCTGCACACCACTGCCAACACCCCCCGTTCCCTTCACTGCCCTTTGATCCCCAACTCGCACTGGTGTTTCTCGGCTACCCAGGCCAAGCTCCCCCCCCCCCCCCCCCCCCCCCCCCCCCCCCCCCCCCCCCCCCCCCCCCCCCCCCCCCCCCCCCTCCCCCCCCCCCCCCCCCCCCCCCCCCCCCCCCCCCCCCCCGGCCCGCTCCTGTACCTCGTCCATTGCCAGAAGACCTGCAACCCTTCCATCTACAAACCGCCGACCGCCTGCCTCCCCCGCTCACTTCCGCACGCAATTGAGTCTGCTCTGCGCGTCTCTGTCCGCAACTGCTGCCACCAGACTAGCCGCGCGCTTTTCGGCCCGCGTTCTCCGTGTCCGCACTGCCGCGCTCCCTAGGAAGGCACCACCCCCCCCTGGATCGCCTGCCTGCCCGTTTCGCGCCTCCCGCGACCGACACTCTCACCCACTGGTAGCAGCCGCATAACATGGCCGATATGAACCAAGAGACTATCCAGCAGAAGATCCAGCTCGCCCGCCGCGACGCCGAGGCGCTGAAGGACCGGATAAAGCGCAAGAAGGATGAGCTTGCTGACACAACGCGTACGTGGCCGCCGTCCTCTCCTCCTTCCCACTTTTCCTTTGTATGCCGTGCTAAGAGAGCGTCGCAGTCCGCGATGTCGCCAGAGACCGTGTCGAGGCCCTGCCGCGCCTCACGATGAAGACGAAGCGGACGCTCAAGGGCCATCTCGCCAAAATCTACGCCATGCACTGGTCGACGGACCGGCGACATCTCGTGTCGGCCTCGCAAGACGGCAAGCTCATCATCTGGGACGCGTACACGACAAACAAGGTGCACGCCATCCCGCTCCGCTCCTCGTGGGTCATGACGTGCGCATACTCGCCGTCGGGCAACTACGTGGCCTGCGGTGGTCTCGACAACATCTGCTCCATCTACAACCTGTCTGCCCGGGAAGGCCCGACTCGCGTGGCCCGCGAGCTGTCCGGCCACTCGGGCTATCTGAGCTGCTGCCGGTTTATCAGCGACAAGCGCATCCTCACCTCCTCTGGCGACATGACGTGCGTGCTCTGGGACTTGGAAACCGGCTCCAAGGTGCACGAGTTCGCCGACCACCTTGGTGACGTGATGAGCCTGAGCATCAACCCCCTCGACCACAACCAGTTCGTTTCGGGCGCCTGCGACGCCTTCGCCAAGCTGTGGGATATCCGACAGCAAAAGTGTGTGCAGACGTTTGCCGCCCACGACTCGGATATCAACGCCATCCAGTTCTTCCCCAACGGCAACGCTTTCGGTACTGGCTCAGACGACGCTTCCTGTCGTCTGTTCGACATCCGCGCCGATCGCGAGCTAGCCTCATACCAGGTACGTTGTCGGACCCGGTAGCTATGCTTGGCGCATGCAGTACTGACACTGCGCAGATCCCAGAGCCCGTGTGCGGCATTACCTCTGTCGCCTTCTCCGTTTCCGGACGACTGCTCTTCGCTGGCTACGATGACTTTGAGTGCAAAGTGAGTGCCCAACCCAGCTATCCTCTTAGAATGGGACGCTAACACACAGCCAGGTATGGGACGTATTGCGCGGTGAGCGCGTCGGCACTCTCCAAGGACACGACAACCGAGTCAGCTGTCTCGGCGTCAGCAACGACGCCCTCAGTCTCTGCACTGGTTCCTGGGACTCGATGGTGAGTTTGCCCCTGCGCTCCCTGCACCACACACACCACTAACTTGCTACAGCTGCGCATTTGGGCATAACCGGCTCCAGCTACCGAATACACTATGACGCCATGTAACGACGCCATTCCGAACGTGTGCGCGCTTTTCTAATTTTGGCAACCTACAACCCGCGACAGCAATCTTCCTCTGATCTCGCCTGGCATAACATACCCCCCCTACTTGCATCCTACCATTCCAGGAGAGATCTGAGCGCTGCCGTTCTCTACGAATATAATACACACCATTTGTTGGAAACGTCGACGGGGCTACCGCGTCATCCGATGTTCAGGCGCCCGGAATCTTCTTTGTGTTCAGCTTACTTTTCCTTCCATACCACTGTTCTATTTCTCCTTCTCCAACGGTGTGAGCCATGTTCTCACACTCGTTCCATGTCCGGGCCGGCTGTTCTGCGTACCGAAGTAGCACCTATCTACCTCACCCTGGTCGACATCATCTTTCAGCTCAACCTTCTTGTCTTCTGCCTGAGCGATAAAAGCGGCCAATTGTTCTTGCACTTGCGTGGGAAGAGTGGCGGCGCGTGCAAGACTGTGGCTTCACTACTGTGTGTTCCGGATTTATCATGTGCGAAATGGCTTGGTGAAATCTTTATTGGTCATGGCGAACTGAATGGAGGCATCGTGGTTTCCTAGTGCATGGGTTTTCAAGGTGTACGATGCGATTGGGATGTGAAGTTGATTGGTGCGTACTATGGCAGACGGTAGTCAGCAAATTTCCATATACCTTTGCAATTTACTCAAGGCTTTGCATGATGATGTTTGTGACTTGCGGCTCAGCTCAGCGATGTCGTCTGCGACCTCGACGACCAGACACATTAGTTTCATCCAACAATAGCTATAGCTCCTGCCTTATTATGCAGCGCTTAAGGCGACAATATGATTATTTTTTTGGGTTCCTTACAACACGGTGCCAACGGTTCTAGACAAGAACAAGGCATTGACGGCTGGCAAAGTGAATGGGTTGCATTGCCCGGGATGTACCTGTTCGCGTATCTTGTGACAGATATATCATCATGCTTATGACCAGGTTAGCCAGGGGAGGCTGAATGTGTCGTTCGGATGTCACGCCGAGGTCGTAACAGAAGTGTAAGGGGTGGGGGCTCGTTGCGCTCGCTTTGACGATGACGATAGCCGGGATTTCGACCATATCTTGCGTCAAGCAGTAATCCTAAGTAGGTCGAGCTTCTTCACAACACGTACACAACGCTAACTAACAAGGGAAACTAACTGTACTTGTTGGCTCCATTAAGCAATATGACCAACGGCTATGGCTATTCATAGATAGGAGAAAGGTAACAGATAATAAAAAGAGAAAGAACAACCATATGTGGCATTAATAACGCACCCCCTTGGGATAATAACTGAGGTACAGATACGCACGAGCAAGCCAACTTTCATTTCACCGCCAACAGCGAACGTTGCATACCTACCAAGTTCCAACTGCAACGCAACGCTCGAACCTCCTCCGTAGATATCAAAAAGAGCTCGTGCGTTAATAATATGGAAGCCAGCCGATGCAGGCGACCACGTCGGAACATTTCCAACCGGCCCCTGGCCTAAATCGAGGTAAAAAGGAAAAAAAAGGCTTGTGTTTCTAGAAAGGATGTGATGTATTTCCAAGGATGTAGGCGCATAAGGAACCGCCCCTGGTCGTATTTATGGGATATACCCGGTATGAGAGCCATCGTGACAAGTCTGGCTCTGTGCTGGGGCGCGTACACAGTAACAGTAACAGGTTGTGCCGTTTCAGCGAGTGGCCACAGTGCGATCATGGCAAGACGCCACCTGCACGCAATGCTGATGAATGTAAGCGCGTTTCGTATTGTACTCGAGGAGGTTTCAAGAGTAGAAGTGTGCATTCGGCAATCGTTAACGTGATGGCCAGCCCCTCTTTTCGTCGCGTGTCCATCAGCCCTAAAACAGCAACTCGCACGGATCATCCCTACTCCCCCGTGTCGCAGAGGCCATGTCAGTGTTGTCGACGCATGTCTGATGGAAAGCGGTCGAGTGTTGGTCAGACAATCTTCCCCCCAATCGGCCAGCTGAAACGGGCCATTGACCCTATTCTTGCCATTCGAAAATAGGTGTGCCAAGCCCGTCATACGCGCCAGAGACACAACATCCCAGACGAACGGAAACCACCCAATCCAGGAAACCTTGTCCACCTCTTCCCTTCGGACCCTTCCCATCCCTCCCACCATCCCATTTTACCAGCAACGCGTCACCACCCACACCTCCCTACCCGCTCTATAAAACAGCAGCCCACCCCCCGCGACTCAGACCCTTTTTCTCCCTTCCCACCATGACCACGTCAGCCGCACAGGACGAATTCAACGAGCTGATCCGCGACAAAAACCGCTTGGCCCCCCACCCAGAAGACCAGCAACACGACGACAGCGACCGCTCCTCCACCGACTCGGACGGAGCCGCGGCCGACTACCTAGAAAAGCCAGACACAGACGACGAACTCGACCTCCCCGCCGACATGCGTTCAAACTACTACATGCCGTCGCTGCGGTCCGAAGCCAACACGGGACCCAAGGGCGTCATTGCCGACGCCCAAGCCTTTGAGCAGGCCAAGAAACAGGCCCGCCGCTTCACCTGGAAGCGGAATGCGTCGCCGCCATCATCTTCGGCGACGACCCGGTACACGGTTAGTGCGTATCATGACGAGAAGGCGCTGTCGAGCGATGAGGATGGGGATGAGGGGTTTATGAGGCAGTGGAGGGAGAATCGGTTGCGGGAGCTGCAGAATGTGGGGGAGAGGATACGCTCGCGGACGAATAGTCCGAGTCGGAGGATTTATGGCGGGTTGCCGCTGGTGGATGGGGAGGGGTATTTGGATGCTGTTGATAAGACGGCGTCGGGGACTGTCGTCGTCGTCTTCATCTTCAGCGACAATGTAAGTACTGATTCTATCCTAAATTTTGCAATTGACTAATATCGTATAGTACGATCCTAATGATAGAGAGGCTGAAGAGAAAGCCAAGGTGCAGGGATATATGCGCACCGTCGCCAAGCGAAACGATACCGTCCGCTTCGTGAGGTTGACCGGCGAAGAGGCGGAGCTGGATCGAGCGATTCTACCCGCTGTACTAGCATACAAGGGCGGCGACAAGATTGCTACCCTACTACCGCTGCTTAATATGCTGCCCACCGACTCCGAAGTCAGCCCTGTGAGCATTGAAACATGCTTCAGACAGTAAGTTTATTGGATGATTCACGGAATTTGGATGTTTGCTAACTAACGATGGTAGACATCGCGTTCTCTGAACACTCTGCCCAAGTACAAGTTACCGCTCTCCATCACACGGTGCTGTCGAGATGCATGACGTCAACGCTATCGCACTATGCTCTCTAACCGCTACGGTTTCAAACAAATGCTCTCACCCCAGCATGACAGGGACTTCTGCTCCACCGTTTCATCACGATCGAGCTATCGGCCCTATTTCTATCAGCCCACTCATCTTCTCTTAGCGATGCATCATTGGCGTTCTCATCCCATTTGTTAGACGGAATTATCTCATAGACACGACTCTTTTGGGCTTGAGCATATCTGGCGTTCAGGTTAGACCGGGCTGAGGGCTCTAATGGTAGACTAGGGTATGGAGAGTGATATGGACTCCCCAAATACGATGGTTATATGTGTCCCAAGATGAAGGGCTGCACAAACGTCGCGGACTTTTGTCCACCGTAGTTTTGGTGCCGAAGTGTCCTCATGCACTTCTTGTTTTTCATTTGCTATACTCATTGGCTACCTTTTTTTTTTAGCACATTTTCTCCTCAAATGCACCTCTACGGCGAGGATGTGTATCGTCTTTCATCCAGTCATCGCTTATTCCAGTGTGTCTCGTCTATTGCGCGTTCCCTCTACCTATTGTCTCATGATGCGGTCCATTCGTTGACCGTGGCGCAACACCGCTTTCCCTCGCCTCAAACTAGAGTAATCGTCTCCTTCGACCATTTTTTGGAAACGAACACATACTCACGCCATCGCCTCGCAACCTGCGCCATATTCCCACTCGTCACCGGGACACCCGATATCCGCAGCTTAAGCTTCCAGACACCCACACGCATCCACGTACCTCTTTCCGGCCCTGGGACCAAAATAAGACCGACCAGCCGTCTCTGGACTGTAAAACTGCCACCGGTCCGCACGATCTGTAACTCGGCGACGAGCGCCAACAGACCATTCTTTGGCGGTTTCTTCCCTGTGCGTGAGAGATCATCCGGATAATAGTCAAAGGCCGGACTACAATCAATCTTACGGTCCTCCGCACACGTTGTCGAAGTCTGCACAGCACGCATCTGGGCCCAAACATCCGCCGCCCAATTCACACTCACCGGCAACGTCTTGACGCGCAGCGTAATCCTCAAGCCCCCAAACTCAAAGAACCCAGACGCAGGAAACACACCCACCGGCTGCGACCCGAACCGGAACGAGACCATCTCCGCCCAAAAAACATCATCGAAACAGGCCCCAGGCGGCGTCCGATAACTCTTCCTGCGCACCGCCATCTCGTCGTCCTGCAGCAGAAAGCCGATCTGGTGAAACGCGTACGTCGGCACCGAGAACCACGACCAGCTCGGCGCCGGCTGCGCAACCGCTTCTTGCACTTTGACCGCGTACGGCGGGACGAGATGGCCGGACGGGAGTCCGTTATGTGCGTATGCCAATTGCGCGGGCTTCGGCGCTACATGCCACAGTAAACACACGGGCACACACGGTGCCCACGCGCCCGCCAAATACGTCAAGTGGCCTCCTCCTCCTCCGCCGCCGCCGAGGCTTTGCCACGCGCGTGCAACGCCCGCATAGGCTATGGTCCGGTCTTTTGCGTAGCTTAGTTTTCGGGCGCGGTACTCGTTGGCGATCAGAAGCCAGTCGCGCACAAAGGACAGTGTTGCGGGGGAAGATAGTGGTGTGGTGGCGGTGCTGCTGCCCACGGCGCGGATGCTGGCGGGGAAGTAATGCGATTTGCCGAGATCGATGCCCAGGCTTGGTTTCTGCATGTCAATTTCGAGGCCATGGTTGTCGCCTAGGGGTCCGAGGAGTTCGTCGTAGAAGAGCTGGGTACATTGGTACATTAGGTTTTGGTGCCCGATCAGGAGGGTGCGTGGGCTTAGGAGGTATTCTTGGAATGTCCTGTGGGGAAGGGGAAGTATTTTGGATTAGCAAGTTTGGTCTCCTAAAACATAGGTAGGGTATGAGATTGTTGGTGGGTTGGTGGTGAGGAGATGGGACCCCAACTTACCATGCCCGACCAAACAATGGCCATTTGTCCTGTATCAACCAGTCTCTGCCCCACTCCTCATCGACCAACATCGACGCATCCTTTGCGTGCTCGACGTACACACCTAGTGCCGTTGGAGTAGCGGCCCGCAGAATACACGGGTTCCATATCCGAGGGTCCTGTCTCCTCCCTACCCGCCTCGCATTCTCACCACGTGCCGGAGGAAAAAGACTTGCGATATTACACACCGCGTTGCCATACACAATCGCCATCCTAGCCGCCTCAAACTTCCAATCCTCATCCGAATCCTGAATAATACACAGCGAGTCGATCCACAAGAACCCATACCCCAATTCGCGCGTCACCCTTATCGCTTCAATAAATGTCGACGAAGTAGCCAGTTTATGCATCGGAATCTCAGCCTGGAACGCCTTCAGATTCGCCTTCAGTAGACGGAGCTGCTGGCTGTGATTCTCGCCCCACATATGGCTTAGGGCTAAGTACTCAAACTTCTGCTTCTTTGCCGCCATGTTGCAGCGCAGCCGCACGGTCTTGGGGCCGACTTCGAGCACGCGCGTCGGCATGCTGTGTGCGGCGACGGTGCGCTGCTGGAAGGATTGGCAGTGCTTGTGTGTGGCTGCACAGGTCTGGATCCAGCCCCTTGCTAAGCCTATATTATCTCTTGCGAGCACTTGTCTGCTCTTTGTAGTTACGTGGCTGAAAAAGGCGTCGTTTCTGTCTGAATCTGGAATTCATCGCTTTGGTTAGCTACTTTACGCTTCTTCTTCTTCTTCTTAATCCTTAAACCACGCCCCCCCCCCCCCACCCCTATAACCCAGAACGCCGACAAAACTCAAAAAATCACGGGGCCAAAACTCACGAGAATAAGTCCGCAGAAAGAATCCAGAAACAGGCTTCGTCCCATCCGAAGCCGGCACCCGCAGACCAACATATACGCCCACACTCACACTCCCATCGCTAGTCCCAACGCCGCGAAGATAAACATTCGCGTCGAGCTTGCTCCGTGGCCCGTCGTCCAGCGACGCGAGTATAAAGGCACAGAGATGGCATGTCGGCCGCGCTTGGACGAGGTGAGCGACGGTGCATAGGAGGTGGGTGGGCCATTGGTTGGGGGGGGAATTGCGTTGGGCTGCTGCGGTTAGGACGGGCCAGGTGTGGGACAGAGAGGCGCAGGAGGGGCAGAGGGTGTGTAGTGGGATTGCTGGAGTGGGAGAGGTTGTTGGTTTTTTTTTGGAGGAGGGGAATAGTAGGGAGCGCATCGATCGCATACTGTACTAACTGCGTGGAGACGAAATAAACAAAGTAAAGAAAAAAGATTCTTGGGCAAGGAGATGGGAACGATATGGTGCGGAAAGTGGCATCTTTTTGAATCTGATCATAGGTAGGTCTGAATATGCCCATGATTCGCATCATGCAGGGTCGTAGGTAATATAACTGAAGCGCTTCCCACCATGTCCGAAGCGAGCGATTACGGTACCTACCTTGTGGACGTTTTCCCAACCAACATTGCTAAGCGCGCAACAGTTAGCTAACATCCTGGCCACTTACGCGGCGCGTAGCGAAACGCCTTTCTGCCCAACTAGGTACACATGTCCACGCTTTTATTAGAGCATTGGTTCAAGTACCTAGGTCCGATAGGCGTATGGTATAAGTATAGTAGAGGTAGGTGATGCTTTGAAAAAAAAAATTGTGAGCAACGCCTAGTTATCCAAATTCTGAGAAATACAATGTTGAACTGCAATCATAGATTTGCGCGAAAATGTAGGATGCTGGGGATAAGTTCGAGTTATATCGCCAGAGTGGGAATATGCTCTCGTTACCATCATACAATCAACCAACATCAGGGCAGCCAGATATACAAAGCAGCCCATATCTTTCCTTAAAAAATGTCTGGACTTGTCATTACATTCATACCATGTATACAACGCCGTAGAACTCGGAGTAAATGCCAGACTGATCGGAACACGATCAAGAGCAAGTCCACAAGTGGTTTGCGTGATTATAACCGAATGCAAGAAAGCCGTTGGCCTGACAATAACGCTTGCAAATTGGCAGAGGGACGTAGCCTGGGTGCCTGGGGCGAGACGAACACTGGTGTTTCTAGCGCGTTTAGCGCCGCATGTAAGTTGCGGCCTGGCTGACGGCTCGAGGGTGGATGAAGATAGCCTAGTTTTGGTGGGGCTAGTTGTTGGTGAACTTGATGTTTCCGAAGGCGTAAGGGTCGCTGAAGAAGTGGAGAGCGGTGCTGGTGGCGTTGAACTGGAACTTGAGACGATTTCGATCTGTACAGGCGTTGTGCCGAGGGGAGACTACCCCGTCCGCCTGAACCCGATGCGTTTGTCACACCCGGACTCATCTATATACACGAGGTGGTAGGAAGGAAAGGAGGACAGGTTGTGCAGGTAGTAGTCGCGAAGGTCTGCGTTGCGTCCGCTAGCCACCCGACGGCAGGCTTTCTTCGACTAGCCAGCCGACTTCAATGTGCGGCTTATAGTGGAAGTTGGCACGAGTGTCCTAAATTTGTCCAATAGAAAGACAGCCATCTTGTTAAGGTATTGGTTGGGCTTTTTAACAAGGTGCTCGCGGAGAGCATCGAGCATTGTCGGAGTTACGGATCGAGGGCGTCCGCCGCCGTTCCATAGCGTTTCGACAGATCCGAAGGCGCACAGGTTGGAGCGGATATACTTGACAGCGCGAACACTGCAGCCAGCTGCGTTAGCCATCTGAGCAGCCGTAAGCTCATTACTCAAGATCATGTCGTAAATCATCCGGCGCTGTGAAGCTGCCAGATTTGGCGCCATGTTTCGCACACGGTGGTTCTGGAGCAATCAGTAGCGATGATGTCGAAGTAGCGAGGAAGGTTGGGTGGTCGAGAGGCCTGCAGCCCAGCGGCGTAAGCAGCCAGGCTGAAGCTCAGCTAAGGGTTCACCATACACCCACTACAGTAGTACCGACTAATGCACTACAGTACTATTACATTATCATGGCCTCCACCATCTCCTTTGGTGATGCGAACACCGGCTTCCAAGCGGGTATCGTCAACGACGGGGTTACGATCCACCTTCCGCTTGGTGAGTTGCGGACTGCCCGAGCTCCGCAGGGTCCGAGAAAGCACTAACAGACCCCGCTTCAAGAGCGACCAGAGACTCCACCTCCCCCATCGGTCGTGATACCTTTCACCCGCGACGCCGACTTCGTTGAGCGAGGCACGAAGCTCGATCAAGTTCGCCAAAGATGCGCAGCGCCAGGCTCTCGGGCTGCGCTCGTCGGCCTAGGCGGCGTGGGGTAAGCAGACGCCTGTTCGACCAGCACTACACGCTAACGACAGAGAAGCAAGTCGCAGCTTGCCATCGAGCATGCCTACCGCACGCACAAGCAGTCGCCTGAGACGTG
>ML975352.1:0-101171 GCA_010015605.1 Decorospora gaudefroyi
AAGAGACTGCTCTTCAATAGGAGAGAGCTTCCGTTTCTGGGCGTTGGTAACAGCTTGAGGCTGGACACCTTGGAGGCGGCGTTGGAGCGTCTTTCGCGGAGCGTCAAACAACGAGGCAGCCTGACGCTGGCTTGTTACGCGTTTTTCTTGAAGCGCACGAGATGCTAGAAGGACTCTGCCTTCACGAGAAGACTGCTGAGGACGTTGTGGTGGTGGCATTGTCGTTGTTGTGTAGAGAGTCGCGTCATGTTTGGTGGGGTGGCTCACTGAGTGGGGTGGCTCGCTGAGTGGTGGAACACGTTAACTAGTTAACTAGTTAAGTTAAGTTAGTTACTTTTCCACGCTTTCCTACCTTCGCTCTAGCCGAGTTTGTGAGGTGATCTACGTAGCATTGAGTCGAACCAACCACCTACGCACCCAACCTATACCAGGCTTTGTCTTGCCCTCAGTATTGCCTGTCTAACAACATAATGGCGTACAAGCGGCCCCGCGCCCCTTCCCCGTCAAACTCTCAGAAGCGCTCTCGCGGAGGGGCTTCCACGTACATCTCTCTGGGCACAGAGCTTCCGGAAGAAGATGGAGACGACGGCGCTTTTGTCCCGATCTGGAAGCAGACAGTGACGGATGAACGAGGCCGAAGGAGGCTGCATGGCGCATTTACTGGAGGCTTCAGTGCAGGGTAAGTTTCCGAGCCACTCCTTCCCCGAGCACAAGATTTCTTGACTATGCTAAGATACTTCAACACAGTCGGATCTAAAGAAGGATGGACCCCCAAGACCTTCGTCTCCTCGCGCGCGAACCGCACCAAAGACCAACCCAATGGCCCAACCCAGCGAGCCGAAGACTTCATGGACGAGGAGGATCTGGCAGCCGCCGCAGAATCACGCCAGCTGGAGACCGCCCAAAACTTTGCCGGCATAGGCGAAGCGGGACAGACGAATGACGACGGTCTGTTCGGGCTGTTTGTGACGCAGGAAGAAACCATGGGTGTCAAGATTGCGCAAAAGATGGGCTGGAGACGGGACCAGGGCATCGGTCGCAAAGTGCACCGCAACGCCAACCTGGAAGATGGCACTCCGAGTTCCAAGGACGACTCCGCGCATATGTTTGCCCCGCAAGACACCCGAAGCATGAACATACCACGAGAGGAGGTGCGGCGCAAGGGTTTGGGGTACCAGTCAGAAGCTCGTCTGAGCATGGCTGAAGAGCGGGATGTCGCCCGTTCGCCAGAATTTGGGTTACATTACCTCCAAGATTCGAAGAATACGCCGACTGTGAAGAAGCCCGCGGTAAAGAAGTCGTCTTTCGGCGTAGGCGTGCTCAATGATACTGGCTCTGATGACGAGGATCCATATGAATTGGGCCCGAAGATCACGCTCAACAAGACGATCGGCAAGGACAAGAAAGGGAAGAAGACAAGCAAGTTTGCCAAAGCTGGGGCAGCAGAGAAACATGTCTTTGTCTCGAAGAAAGTGGCCTCCAAAGCACTGGTTTCGCTGAGCAGGCCATCCATGGATGGGAAGTCTCCTTTGAAGGGCTTCACATTTGCTGTCGGTTTTACAGACTTCACAAGCAAGCCGAAGTATCCACCACCGAAACTACCACCCGGTTGGAAGTCCGCCAAGGCTGCTGCAACGTCTGCTGGGTCAAAAGTCTACCCGTCTGTAGCAGACGCGGCCAAAGCATCGACTCTCAATGCACAGGGTCGCTCAGCTCTCCTTGGCGAGAGACCTCTACCTGGAAAGTCCATATTCGATTTCATACCGAAGGATGCTCGAGATCGACTGGCGGCATTGTCCGGCAACGTCGACCTTCCCCAGGGCCTGGGTCAAGCTGCGCCGGAAGGTCATTTGCCAGCGAATAAAGCGCAACCAAAAGATCTCTGGAGCCTTGTCCCGCCACTCGACAAAAGTCTCGCAGCTGCGGCTCTTGCCAAAGGTGCCACTGGCTGGATGCCGTATGCGGAAGATCTGGATAAGCGGTCAAGATATGCCGGGTTCCTCGAGCTTAGGGCAGGATTGAAGACCGATTTGCCGGAAAGATCCGATGGTGTATCAGTGTCTGACTGGGTCAAGGAGCTCCAGGAGTTTGCGCACGCGGCGCAGGTGTTCAAGCCAACTACCGGCATTATGGCATCACGTTTCACGTCTTCGGTATCTTCTAGTATGGGTGGTAACAACGGTGGGGCGCCAATTGACAACCTCCTCCGCCAACCTAAAACAAAGCCGGAAGATCCGGCAGAACAAGCCGCCAAGCTGGGCATGTACGGCCCAATGACTCGGACCAGCTTCCCATTCCATCCGTCCCGGCTCCTATGCAAACGTTTCAACGTTAAGCCTCCACCGGATATGCCGGCCGGGTTCGATGCTGGCGAGGGCAACTTCAAGTCGCAGACGGAAGAAGCCGTCTCTAAATCAACCATGGAGAAACTGCAGCATGAGTTCCTCACGAACGGTCCCGTACTTCAGCGTCCGGCTTGGATGGGGCAGGCAGCAGAGACTTCTGGCCCCGTTCCCGCTGTCCCGGAAGCGCAGCACGCGATTGTGGACGTGGAAAAGAATGACGCCCTCTCCAGCACCCGTGCTTCGGAGGATGTTTTCAAATCCATCTTTGGGGATGATGATGACGATGAAGACTGATCGGGGACATACCACAGGTTCGTACAGGATAACTGGTGGATGACTGGATAGGCACTTGAATAAGGTCTGTGATTTCTTGACCTTGGCCTCGTTTTGTAGGTAGCTTTCATTCAAAACTTGAATTTTATTCCAAATAAGCTCAACCCGTACGGAAACAGACAAGCCGCTCTCCTGTCCCGAAGTAGGTACCCCGTCTATCTACCATTCCTCCTTTTTGACAAAACATTTCTCATGCCCTCCTTAAAAAAAAGACGAGGCAAGACATATTCGCTAACCCGTGTTAACTTTCGCGAATAAATGAATGTCAAATCCAAAGATCTCGCTGCGGCAACGTAACTATCACAAGCACCACTACCTTCTTAACCCTTCATCGTACCAGTATTCCAGTTCATTTAAGTACAACAACATGCACCCATCTTTTACCAAAAGTAAAAAGTACGCAAAACCCTTTGATAATCCACATTCCTAGACAATCAATCCCCCAGTGCAGCAAACCAGCGCCAAGGTAGTTCGTTTTGCTAGATGAGGATGTTGGGTGGGACGAGGGGATGTGAAGGAAAGTGAGGATTTGGTGTGGGCGACTAGGATGGGTTGGTTGGCGGGGTTCGTGAGATGCGGGTGGAGACGGAAAGTGAATATTGAGGGGGCTTTTTATCTTTTGGTAGTTCGAGGGAGTGAGAAGAGGGAGGTAGTTTGGTTTTGAAGGGGTCAGAGAGAGAGAGAGAGAGCGCTATGATACGCGGGTTGGGGAGGGTATAGTTTGAACAAATTCTCCATTCGATCGGATGCAAAAAAAGGCTTCATTGCGATTTCTATCCTTCCAGACTGGCTAGCAGTCTTCCTCTTTTTAAGGAAGGCCTCGACCGCTATTAACAGCGTCCGCCAACTGCGACGTGCCCGGCCTATTCTCTGCATACCGCTCATAGCTATCCAGGTAAAGGTCATCCGTACTTGTTGTCATCTTGACACTCCTATCCGCCTCAATTGCATCAATCCAGCGCTTCCACCTACTTCCCTCCTCTGCCTCCGGCCAACCCCTATAGGGGCCCAGCACTCTCCGCAGCCTAAGAACCCAGGGCGCAAGCTGCACATCCACAAAGGAGATGTGCGATCCGAGGAAGAAGGGCCCAGTTGAGTCCGCGGCGTCGACTAGCTTGCTTATCTGGTTGCGGAACTCTTTGGCGTGCTCGACTTGGTCGTTCTGGTCTTGCGCTTGGAGAAGCTTGTAGAACCAGGGAATGATGTTGCGATTAACATGATCGGCCCAGAGCCGAGATGTAGCGCGTGTCTGTGCATCTGGCGGTAAGAGAGACTGGCCCATCTGAAGATCTTCGAGGTACTCCATGATGACGGTGGACTCGTGGGTCGACCATGTTGGGCCGTGTCGAAGCGCGGGGACTAGACCTCGCGGATTGACGTCGAGCAAGCTCTGTGGCTTCTTATAGGGATCAACCTCAATGTACTGGTAAGATATCTGCTTGTGCTCCAAAGATATCCACACACGCTGTACAAAGGGGCTGGTGAGCGATTAGCATGACGTCATTGTGGTATGGGGTTGTAACATAGAGCTACGGGAATTCAACTCACCAAAAGGCACTGCCATACAGCTTTAGATCTTCTTCCTTGGAGTGGTTCTTCGCTGTCGTCCAAGCATTACCGGTGGCTTTCTTGTGATATGTCTTCTTGGAAGAGTCTCCACCCTGGTTGGTGTCGGTCATTTTGTATCGTACAGGTACAGTAGTGAACTGTGATAGTGACTGCTTTTGGAACAAGAAGAGGGCGCAACGGGAGATATTCTGGGGTAGGAAGTGATGACTAGCGTAGGCGGTGTTACTGTTACGGGAAAGAGTACAGGAGACTCTGGGGACAGTATACATGAAAGACGCAAAAGTGTTTTAAAGAGATGTCCAATTTGGGCTGTGAGTACCAGGAGACATGTGAGGTGAGAGTTTCCACATTATTCGAGGTTGAAGATGATGCTTCCTCAGCATGCATCAAGATGACGTATGCATTGCTCGGCGGCAGAGAAGATCCGCGTTCGAGGCAAGCTCTCCCGACAGATATGTCCGCGAAGTAGAACGCGCAGAAAGGAGAAGAGAATGGCAAGGCATATTGAGATGGATGAGCTTACCTGCGCTTTCTTCCTGTCATCCTTATCGATCTTGGCCTGCCACCTGAGGATGCTATTTTTCTTGACCCTATCACTCTGCTCGAGCGTGTGTTTATGTGGACCCGCAACGCCATCACCTTTGCCATTCCCACCATTTCCATTAACCCTCTGAAAGGTGTAAAACTTGCTGGGCGGAGGAGCAGGCGGAGGCGGAGGCGCGTATTGTGGCATATTCATCCCAGCTTGGCCTCCCATGTTAGAATTTGAAGGCATATTCCAGCCCCCAGCAGGTTGTTGCGGCATCATCTGCATCTGTCCAAAGAACTGTGGGTCCTGGCTCTGACCCCCGATCTGGCTTGCACTTCCTGGCGCATTCATCGCTATTGGACTTATCGAGTCGTCCTCTGCGCCTGGCGGTGGATGGCCCAGCTGTTCCTCATACTCGCTGTGATCAAAGAACTCGGTGATCTTTATCTTGACATCGCACAAATCCCGTTCTCGTGCGACCCTCTTCCGCTTCTTCTTGTCCGGATCTGTAGACTTCTTGGTTCCGGGCGGGCGTCCCTTGAGCCGACAGTCCCAATAGTGCGATACGAAGCGCTTTCGCTTGTGACGCTGGGTAGAGCGGTGCGAGTAGACATTGTCGATGTGGGGGAAGTAGGTTTGGAACCTGAGCTCGAAATTAGCGAGTGTCTTCGGGGACGCAAAGGAGACATCCTACTGCTCCTCGGTCAACGTAATCATGTCGTCGACGTGAAACAGCTTTTCTCTCCATTCCTCCAGATCGGGCGGGTGTGGAATCAACTTGAGATTTTGGAATTGGCCGTGGTTCGATAGCGGGGCGTCATCCTTCGCATCCTCGTGCTGGAGCGGCTGTGGGCCCTGCTCAACATGGCGCGGTAGAGGCAGTGGTAGTGGCGCAGCATGTAACGGGGCTAGCGGCGGCAGGGGAAGCTGTTGAAGCGGTCGTTGCACTGGCTGCGGAGGGGAGGTGTGATACTGTTGCGCATGTTCCTGTGGTGGGGGAGGGGGCGCATTCATGAATCGCGGACTCGAAGCATGCTGATAGCTCGTCGTCGCCTGGAACGGCTGATAGGGCGCTGAAGGCGGCAGGGCATGCTGCTCGTAATGAACGGGCAATGCATGCGACGGCGGTGGTGGTTGCGGCGGACCGTTCTGCAAGCCATACTGTTGCTGGTAGACATCGCTAGTGTCGAGGTTCTGCAGCTCTGGCAAGACGTGGTCGTGCGGGTAGAGCGTCCCGTCGGGCGACTGGTGCAGTGTCTGGAGTGCGGCTGGGTGCAGTGACCGGAGCTGCTGCTGGAGCACTGGCGATGAGGCTTGTTGCATGATGGCGCCGGATGTTGGACGCTGCTTTAGCCCCAAGCCGTTTTCGTAGGAGAGGCAGATGACCGATGATCCGAGAGCCGGCGCGCCGGGGATATTCTTGGTGGATTGGTGCCAGTGTAGATGCACGCTTTGCAGTCAGAGCACTTGGTAGATATTGCAAGAGCGTGGTGATTACTTCTTTGTCTGATTCAGCACTCTATGTGGCGATAGTCGCTCCCCACGCTTAGAACAGCCTTCGGCCGCCTAGCTGATCGCGTTTGAACTCCAACGCTTTTTGCAGCACTTCTAACTTTTAGCATGGAAACAGGCGGCCAGACGGTAGAGTTGCCCTTCACGCATCGCCACCGTGTTCCTCCCGTCTAGAATGATCAAACCCCAGTCCTATCAATAAGACCGCTAACCCGCAACGCCATGCCCATGCCCATGCCGTGACGAAGAGAAGCATATTATCATAAAACACAACCAGATCCACCACAGTTTACTCTCCGGGCAGCAGATTGCTCTTCACAGCAAACATCTTGGAGGTGACGCCTGCTGTGAAACCATCTACCTGCCTCGAGTACTGCTCAACCTGTCTCGAGTTAAGGAGCGTCTCCAGCCTGCTCGGCTCTTGGGGCAGCTTGAACAGCCTCTGCCACTCGTCTTCTGGAAGTAGCGGCTGCTTCGAAGCTGTGCGGGCAGCATTCTCTGCCTTGCGCTTCTGTTGCCACGCAGTAATCTTAGCCTGCTCACGAGCGAGCGAGCGCTGGTAGTACTGGTAGTTGTTGATCTCGGTATGGTGGTTCTCGATGCTCTCGAGGAGCAGATCGCATGTTTTCTCGAGGAAGGGGTCGATGGAGAGATCAAGCGAGTCATAGTTGGGGAAGAGCGGTGGCTGGGGGGTGTTCGGGTCCTGTCGCAGAGCGGCTAGGTTGGGTGGGAACTTGAGCTCTTCTTTCGGCGCGTCCGACGGCAGCTGGTGGAGGAGCGAGGTGAGGAGGTGCGAGTTGCGGATCGTCACAGGAAGCTCGACCAGCATGTCGTGGTATCGGAGACCACTCTTTTGGAGGCTGGCATTGTCAGCAGATGCTCCTATGATTCAGGTCGCCCACACATACCTCTCCGTCGTGAACTTTCCCTCCTTGTATGCGGTTACGAACGAGGGCGAAAGCCTGTATGCGCGCAGGTTCAGGGTACCTTGTGAACTCCTGCTCACATCGTAGATCAAAGCGACCGTCCTCTCGTTCGGCTGGCTCTGGTAGAAGAACTGGTTTTCGATCGTGTTCAGATTGACAAAGTTGCCCATGCTCGTGCTTGTGTACCAGCCCACGTTGTTCGCGTCCACGTTAACCTCTCGGAGGAACTTGATCATCTCGTTGCCATAGGCGATATTCTGCTTCGCGCGGGGAGCAGCCGCAGCGAGGTTGGCCACAGTATCATTTTGGCCATCGGTCTGGGCGGCCGACACCTCGGGGAAGGGGAAAGAGTTTGTGATCTCCAGCACGCCATTCTTTTCCATGCCGACTATGCTGCCAGTCGCAAGCGAAGGAAATGATTTGCCGCTGGCCGTCGCGATCTTGATAGCTACCTGCACGCCATAGTCAGCATCCTGTAACTATCGTAGCCTTTTCGAGGATATGCGTGGAAAGCACAATGGCGGGGCGCACTGTGGGATACTGCCTCTGCGCTTTTCCTACGTACCAAGGCATCGATTTGCACTGTCTTGAACAGCGCATCTTTCTGGGCGTCCGCCATGATGTAGTTGTCGAAGGATATCGCGTCGAGAGTTCGGCGAGCGAAGTTACGTTGGGCGTCCGTCGTTGTTGGAAAGTTGAATTCAAACTGGAGGGCTCAGTAAGCGAGCATCGTCGCGCTAGCTCCAAAAACGGTTAGACCGCTTTGGCGGTTCCATGTATCAACCACAACCACGTCCACAACCAGTGACAACCCACATGAACATCGACATCTATAGATACGAAGTAAATCATGGTCTACAACGATATCGGAGAAGAGATCCGAGATTGAAGCGCTAGGTCAAGCACTGCAGATTGTTTGCGAGATCACAGATCGGGACTTCCAACTCTCGTCTATCAAAATCGCAACCGACTCCAGCTTGTTGGTCAATGCTATGAGCCAGTGGATGGAGCAGTGGATTGAGAACGACGGTGTGGGATCAAACGGTAGACAGGTGGCACACTTCCCGGTCATGAGGCAGTTGCATGAAAGGCTGGATTACATGGAGTATAGCGACGACGGTGGCGGGAGAGAGGTGCAGTTTTGGCATGTGCCAAGGGGGATGAACAGGGAGGCAGACGCATTAGCAAACCGAGCTCTTGACGAGATCTAGTACGGATTTGACAGCCTTATGCTTATTTGATTATCCGTCCCTATTAACAAAATGCGACGTAACAACGCCTTCTGTAAGATGCAGTGGTATCCAAACGCCAATGATGCGACATGTAACAATTTCCCTGGCTTGTGTCGTTTTCTAAACCAACTTCAGCATCTTGCGGAACCCATCAGATCATATCCTGATCGGAACCACCCTTGCCTGCTTCGGTGTCCTCCGGAGGTTCCAGCTTCTGTTCTTCCTTCTCTTCACCACCCTGGATCTCAGCAATCTCCTTGGAAATGCACGGAGCACCTCCTTCAACAGTGCCCTTCCTCTTGTGCCCGTTATATGGGCCCCAACGTGGTACCTGTCGTTGCGGCTTGCGATTGCTGGATTTCGGATTTTTCGCAATGGATCCATCGTCCATGCGCTTCCACTCGGTTTCCTGGTTGTCGATGTGATCGGAAATATCCGCATCGCTCTCATCTTCCCAAATCATCAAGTTCGTCCCATTGATCTCGATTGACCGGCCACCGGTGCGTGGAACGAAAAACACATCCGGTCCCGTTCCGCTGAAGTCCTGCTCCCACGTCTCCTTTTGCTGAAGCTTCAGGATGTAGTCCATTGGTAGAGCGAACAACACGTTGTCGTCTTTGTCGTACAGCTCTTTGAGCGGGTAGTCAAGGCAGGCTAGTCCAAACTTGCAGTCGATCCGGCTCGAAAGAGGATGTATGCGGCCGCCAAAGACCTTAATCTCGAAGGCAATCCCGCTCTCCGTCCACATGTTGTCGCCAAAGAATACTTCCGGTTCAGAAAGTAGAGGATGCTCGTGGTGTGGTCCTGATACCTCGCAGAAATGGGCAACCTCGTGTGCCAAACAGGTAGCTAGGAACATGTTGTATCGCAGCACCATAGCAGGCTCTCGATAACGTAGTATGCTGAGCTTCTTGGCCGTTGTGTAGAAGTCGGAGTGCAGACAGATACGGCTTGTGTGACACTTGTGATTAATTTTCCGCATCAGACCGTTCTTGTAATCCTTCACTAGGCCCATCGACGCATATGCTGTCTCTGGTGGTAGAGGGTCATGGTGGAAATAGAAGTGAACTGTGTCAATCTGGTTGTCCAGGAAGTTTTTGAAGGTTGTGTGGCGTTCCTCAGACCATCCCACATCTTCTCTGATACGAAAGCAGGGCTGACCGTACGCTGCTGATGTCTTCTCACAAGGCTCTCGCTTGCCAAAAACCAGGGTATGCCAGAAGTGAGCGGTCGCCCGAGATGTTAACAGCAGGGTGGCCAGCTGCAAAGCTGGCGTCAGAACCGCGTAAATTCCATCTGAGCAACCATGCCAATTTTCTAGGCGGAAGATGGGATGGATATTGTTATCGAGCGTACAAGCCGGTGCAGGACCTTGGTCTGCGAAGGCTACAGCTTGTTTCTTGATTAGGTCGACTGGATCAAAGCCAAGCCTAATAGCTTTCTTTTTCGATGCGTCCTTATGATGACCAAGTAGCCTTCGATACTTCTCCAGCGCTTTGCGGTCTGCTATTTGGGCTAGATGGTGGTTGATTGAAATGCTCAACTGAAGACCAAAGTCCTTGGGTACTTCAATCGTAGAAGGTGTGAAAGAGAGAGAGTTCTGATGGTTCAAGACGTCGGGCATATCTCGGACTAGCTTGTCAATACACTCATCCATGATCTTGCCCTCCTTCAACTTGTGTAAGAGCACAGCGTTCTCTCCTCGATCCTCCACTTGTAGGTCGCCTTCACCGCCACCAGGCAGAAGATGTCGAAGCTTTTTGGACAACGCTGGGGGTGGTCCACACTCCGGAGGCGGGGTGGTCGATTCTGTGGGCGTCCAATCCATACTATCGGGGTCATGTTCTTGGAAAGCAGCTTGAGGGACCTCGTCCTGGGCAGCGATTTCCGCGTTGATTTCGACATCTCTATGCAGGCGTTCCTCAATGAGCTGTGTCGTATGTACCATTGCCTCGTACGCCTTGCGATATCTGAAGGGGTCCATCCTGGTGGCGTCAGTATCCAGGATGGTTGAAATGATTGAACGGATGTTTCTCGATTTGTAAGCTCAACCAGGCTGTGCAACAGGCGCGACCGGTAGTAGTGAGTATGACTTCGTCAAAGACTGATGTACTCATGAGGCTGGCTCCTTGATCTGAGACCATGCGGTTCAAGGCTGAATCAACCGAAGAGCAATGTCTCGCGCGCGAGCCGTGAAAGACTGGGTCTTGCGCTTCGATCTCGAGTGGTCCGCAGGAAGGATGCAAAGTCTTCAACGCCAGCCATTTCACTAGATGCTTGTTCGCACTGGGGCCGATCGCTATAGGCAGGGAAGGTTGGGGTGTAGGGCGTGTCTTACTCAAGCCGGCGAAGCGGTCAACATCCGCCACGCGAAGAAACTGTGAATCAAGCAAAATAATAAAGCTAAGAAAGATCGAAGTAATGTTGATAGTGTGGTGGAGGTGGTAGAGCCAGCAAGGGTCGGTGTGAGTTGTTTACGATAGCGCAGGGCCACAGGCAGGAGCAGGTCAAAGCTTTGCCGCCTACCGTACCTACCTAAGATTTAATGCGCGATTTCTAGAACCCTACCCCGTCTCAATGTCATCTCGAATCAGCTTACGACATAAAGGGTAAAAGGTCGGCAAAGCTTGTTATTTCAGACATTGGTGTATTGCGGTTGCTGAGGACAATAGTCTTAATGATTTCGAAATACTAACAACGGCAACAGGTAAACGGCCATATGGAAGCTGCCTAAACCGAACACGACAACTTGCCATGTTTGCACACTACTACCTAAGAGACGCATTTAGATGTGAAATACGATCGAAAGACCACTATAACCCTGCGTCCCGAAACCATTCCAGCAGCGCCGCATTATACTTGCGTATACCGTTGAACGTCTCGCGCCCAATCAATCCGTCGACATTCGTCAGAATATAGAACACCGTCGCAAGATCATCATCAAAGGTGTCTGTAACATAACGACGCTCTCCTGCTCTGCCTACCAATCCCTGAAGATCCACATACGCGATCATCGCCTGCGCACGAGGCACATCATCCATACCCCTCAGATACTCCTGCCACTGTTCGCCAGGCCGCCCGAAATAGCCTGTTACGCTGCGGAACTCGCTCAATCGATGGCGCATGCTCATCCAGCTCTCCAGCGCGATCTGCAGACGTGCAGCATTGTCGCCTGCTGTAGTTAGGAGAGCTTCTGAATCGTTCACCCAGAGCTCATTGAGAAGCTGGTTCATTCTCTCTTCCGCTTCGATGTCATACGACTCGGAGCTGAATGGGGGTATCCCGATCAAGTAGGCAATTAGAAGCTTGCAAATCTCATGGCGATATTCGCGTTGCTGCCAGCTCTCAGAGCCTGATTTGTGAAGGATGAGCGATGGTGTGATCGCATGGCTCAACGCTCCTCCCGAAACATTCTTGCCAAGGACAGCCTGGCCTTCATTAGGTCCGGTTTTCACTGCCACAGTATTGGTCTGTGTTTGCGTATCGGTCGGGATGACCGAATCTTGTCTGAAAGGATTTCGGTATGTACCTGACGGGCCAGCGATGGAATGATTCTGATACTCGTACGCCATGCTGTCTTCACTTGCGAGAGCGATAGCGGACTGTATGACAGAGTCTGAGGATATGTAAGCCAGACAATCCAAGCACTTATAACCCTGGTAGCTAGACTCACCCACTTCCCTAGGGGACACTTCTTCTCCGTCAACCACCGTTTCTGTCTCGGCCGTTGCTTCTCGAGGCATGTATGCCGGGTCTCGTTCATGCATACTTTTGCTCTGCCTTTTCTTCCCAAACAGCGAGTGACCGAGGTTTAGGGGTGCCGTGGGCGACCTGAGGAGCGGGTTCGCGTCTTGTCGTTGTTCTCGGAGGTGCACGGGAATGTCCCGTTCACCTCTGGAAGGCTTGGGCTGTTTACCAGACGGCATTCTTTCGTGAACGCCTTGTGCTTTCCTCTTAGTGGAGGTAGTTTTTTCGTCACGTTTGCCTTCTACCGTGGTATCCGCGCGGGCACTGGCGTTGAAGCTCGGGCCCTTACCACGTGTGCCCAGCGTAACCTCTGTGTGAGGTCCAGGAGATCGAAGCATGCGCGGTACTTCTGCCGCATCCGACGAGGCCGAATCATCGGAGAGATGCTCGTCACCGTTTTTGCTGTATTTCTTCTCGGGTGTTTCGTTCCGCTGGCTTCGACGTTTCCCCGTAAAGCTGCGTGGAAGTGGGGGAAACTCCATTACGACGACGCTTATAATCCAGCAGCGAATATAGAAGAGGATTCTGATATATAATTAGTAATGGAAAACTCGAATTGTTGTCCTAGAGAGTTTACCTTTCCCTGTCACCCTTTACGTCCCAATCATACTCCTCTATGCCTCTTCCTTGAGACTGCGCAGAGGAGCGGATCTCTCCATCTTCTAAACGGCCCCATATCTTTGCTCCGTATTGCTTTCCCAGTGCGGAAACCTCTTCCGAGAATATGGTTTCTTGAGCCAAATCAGACTTCAGTTGCTCCAGATCCCCAGAGTAAGATGATCTAAATGACTCCGCAATTTGTTTGATTTCTTCGTGCAGCTCCGTGTACTTCGCGTAAGGAAATTGGGGATTGCGCGCGCTGCTGCTATCACCCCGTAAGCCAAGTGACTCCCAAACTCTTTGTTCTTGTTCTGGCGTGCGCCTGTAGGTGCAGGCTTCAAGAAACGCTGCGTTCTCATCTTGGCTGCTCAATGGGGATACCATGATGGAACAAGATGAGGAGAATGAGTAGCAATAGGTAGTCGAGGTTGCAATTATATGCACGTCTGGGTCATTGTCTTGGTGGAGGCTGCGCGACAACGTTTTCTTGCGAATGGCTGTCTGCCGCGCTGGAAGGCCACTAGGTATAGAAATTGTGGCGTAGACAAGAATTGGAAAGCTGATGAGCAAAGTCATGCGATCCGCTACCAAACGTCTGGATAAGGCTACTGATTTGCGCCGCCCAGTCGCTTGTTTGAACAGGGACCACGTTTTAATCGAATATGTCGTTGCCTACTTCCGCATAAACGAGTGGTAGGGGCTGTGCTGGTGGCTGAGCCTCGTCCCTATGCAGATGTCTTTGCACAAGACTGTACCGAGGACGCAAAACCTACAGATTAGAAGTTGAATGTAAAATTTTCAAGAGCTTCACATTCCGGAAAGCAATAATGGTTGGCCTAGTCGCCAGGCAGTTCGTTGGAAAAAGCGCTTGCTAGACGTAACTGGTGATCCATAAATAGGTAGCCGCCAATTCTCAAAACGTCCGAAAATGAGGGTGGTCGTTACCTGCGACGAGTCTGCTTTTACGCGCCGGCAGCCTGGCCTTGTGACGCCGTGGCTGCGTAGCTGCGGTACAGCAAGCGACTTGATAGGTTGTCTGTACGGTACAGCCTACGACAACCGGCAGCACTCGTAGAAGGCGGTGGAAAATTCTCTGGCAAACACTTTCACCGTCTCGCTTGAGGATACTCCCGCATACCTAGCCCCGGAACTGATCAGCAGGGCGGCTCGTGCCGAGGTGTTTGCTGAAGCATTCCTAAGGGGTTTTTTGCAAACCAACTACTCAACCTAAAAGTCGTCGGATCCTCTTGCACGTATATATTGCTTCCTCCCAAATATTCTCGATCTCGATCGACCAGTGCTTGAAGAAGCCGCGCCGTCGTCCTCGTGATGTAGCCAGTCTGCCTTTCGACTTCATTCAATGTGTTCCAGATGCGCGCTTTGCGTGAAATGTAATGTATGTGCTTCGCGGCTACAGTACGGTCGTTAGGATAACCATACGTACAAAAGTGTATCAGCACTAAAATGATCAAGGACATACCGTAGAATAAGCCATGTGTGGAGAACCATCAACGAAGGTCGGAAATCAGATGTAGGTATGTTAGTGACTTGCGTTGCCTGCTCCAGGATTGAGGCATAAAAGCCTCATCTTGAAGTTCGAGCTCAGCGCAGAGCAGAATATGTACAATATGACATCCTGGCAAAGTGGACCAAGGTTAGAACGTACTCCGCTAGATTATGCAGAACGGACTTACACAACGCTGCAGCTGCAGCAGCGACCGAAAAGTAGACCTTACTAAACCCATCGTCGTCCTTTTCGCCGTATGGGATACCAGTCTCTGAAAGTCCCCTGCGCCACGTTTCGATCTCGTGCAGAAAACTTGGTCGTTGTCCTAAATGCTCGGTCTATATTGGTGTTAATAGTAGAGTGCTTGTCATTAGTTTGAAATTATGACCTGATGATGGATCCTCGGGAATGTCCAGATTATTCATTCGCAGCTTGAACACGTCTACGAGTGATGGAGCATCATAGCCCGTTTCCTCCATACTGGGGCTATGTTCGATATGATCCAGATATTATTGTCGGGTTGGTCGCAGTCAAGAGCTAGACGCTCACAGGATCCGCATACAGGTCCCTTCTCTTCACGGATCACAGCGAGTATGCCGGCGTTTGCATGGGGCGCTAGAACACATTCAGTCAATAATTAACTAGTGCTGGCTACAAGATACGAGCCCCGAATGTACCAGCCTTGCAGCGTTAGTCTATTGAGAAAGACGATGGTGTCGAGGGCACGTGGCTACGCCGTCTGATTTTACCTGCACCTTTAAGCCAGAAAGTGTTCACCGAAAGCGTCCAGGCCTAGATGGAGATGGAGTTCGCTGATTTTAGACTATATCAATGTCAATAGCCGAAAAGGGGAATGAAACCCGAGGAAGACTTGTACCTTCCCTACTCTACGAAGTAGTGGGCACACATTGCATGGCTTGGAAGTGGTGCGCGGACCGGATCATATGTATCTGAACATGTTGTTCTTGACACTCCTCTTCATTGAAACCGGCTTTCCATCTTCGTACTCGATACCCGCTGCTCCCCCCTCGTCATTGTGTCCTTGCAATTTTGCTAACATGTCCGCGTCTAGCTCAGCCTGCGTTTTCTTCTTAGGCTTGGGATCTTCCGATGGCTTGGCAGCAGGCTTCTGAGTCTCGTCTTTCACTGTGTGCGAAGTGTTGGAGCTTGCATCCGAATAACATCTGAATGATGGCGATATACAGTGACTGGTTGCTTGTGAATGCCGCGCGGTGAATGTGAGTGTGGGGACTCGCCGAGGAAGGTGCCGGTAGGGTAACATTGTGAAAGGTACAAAATAACAATGATTGTATAGCGAGACTGTAAGGCGCAGAAAGATATCGATAGAACCGTGTTGCGTGAAAGACGGCGTTGGGTTCTACGTCACTGTGACTCCAGTTCCCTGGCGCACGTGAGTCGGTGCGTGGAGCGGACAGGCATACTATTTCGAAAGTGTGCAACTACCGATTATTCAAATGATCAAGATCACTTCAACTCGACGCCCACAATTCGAAACTCTGGGCAGCTACCCAGGTGAGGCCTCACATTGCGCGTGTCAAGTGGTGCTAGAGTTGCCAAGACGCTAGTCGCCGCGGTCGTCCTTCGAACTTTCAGGTTCGCGATCGAGGAAGCCGGTCACATCCAACACACAACGCACGCGCGTCATCCCACCATCTTGTCGCAAAAATGTCGACCCGAGTCGGACAGTGGAGCAACGTGGAGGATGAAGTGCTCAAAGCGGCGATTTCGAAGTACGGCCTGAACCAGTGGTCGCGATGCGCCTCGCTCCTGGCCAAGAAGAGCGCGAAGCAATGTAAAGGTAACGACGATGCCCCCGATGCATGAGACGGGCGCTGACTCAGCAACAGCTCGGTGGCAAGACTGGCTGGACCCGAACATCGTCAAGACGTCGTGGTCAGCCGAGGAGGATCAGCGGCTGCTGACTCTGGCCAAACTCCTGCCCACGCAATGGCGCACGATTGCCCCGATTGTCGGAAGGACAGCCACGCAATGTCTCGAGCGGTACCAGAAGCTGCTAGACGAACAAGAGGCGAGGGAGTCGGGCGAGCTGGGACTGGCGGGCCCCGAGGGCGGAGAGGCAGCAGCTCCCTCAGCAGAGGACGTCCGACGGCTGCGGCCTGGGGAGGTCGATGCCTACGCCGAAAGTCGACCAGCAGTACGTTGTCCCGCAATGTGTTACGCGTCTACAGTGCGTTGCGTGCTAACCACGAGAAGAGACCCGATGCCATTGACATGGAAGACGAGGACAAAGAGATGTTTGTAGCCCTGTGATCGCATGTTAGCCATACACTGACTTGATACAGGCTATCAGAAGCCCGAGCCCGTTTGGCCAACGTCAGCGGAAAGAAAGCCAAGCGAAAGGCTCGCGAGCGGCAGTTGGAGGAATCGAGACGGCTCGCCCTGCTTCAAAAGCGACGAGAGCTGAAGGCAGCGGGTATCAACATCAAGATCACGCCGAAGAAGGGCAACCACATCGATTACAACGCCGACGTACCGCTCGAGAAAGAAGTCCCCGCCGGCTTCTTCGATACCACTGAGGAAATCGAACGCAACGAGCAACAACGAGACGCCTTTGACCCGCGAAAGCAACAACAAAAGAGAAAGATGCAAGACCAAGACGGAGGCGGGGAGCGGAAGAAGCAAAAGGAGGAGAAATCCGGAGGTCTGGCCGCAACGTATGCTAAGGCGGCACAAATGCAGAGAATACGGGAAGCAGAACAAAGCAGCAAGAGACGCGCGCTTGTGCTCCCATCTCCGCAGGTTGGGGAAGCTGAGCTGGAAGACATTGTCAAAATGGGCACGAGTGGACAACGGGCCATCACGGCAGGGGGTAGCGACAACATTGCAACGCAAGGCCTGGTTGGAGACTACTCGAGCATTGTCGGCAGCACGCCAATCCGTACGCCCATGGCACCCAAGGAGGAAGACTTCGTCGCAAACGAGGTACGCAACGCCCGGCTGCGAACAGCAACACAATCCGCCCTGCTCGGAGGTGACAACCCAGATCTTGTTGAGGATGAAGGCCATACTTCGCTCTCCGGCCCTTCATCACGACACCAGATTGTCACGCCAAACCCCATGGCCACTCCCTTTAGGCAGGCTAATGGCGCAGCAGGAGCTACACCGATGCGACAAGGACCGGGAGCGACACCGATGCGAACACCTCGAGATACTCTGCGTCTGCATGGAGAGGAGAGCGGCATGCAACTCGTTGCGCAAACCCCCCGTGATGTCAAATTACGAGAGCAGGGGAAGCGACAAGACTTGAAGGGAAGGCTTGCTGCACTACCAAAGCCGAAAGAAGACAGCTGGGAGTTTGAGTTACCGGAAGAGCAAGCAGATCAGATGGAAGTAGAGATCAGCGAGGAAGATGCTGCTGAGCGCGACAGAAGAGCTCGAGAAGCGCGGGAAGCTGAAGAGGCTGTTAATTTCAGCCGTCAAACCCAAGTCGTGCAAAAGTTCCTCCCGAGGCCATCGCTGTTCGACATGGACGCCATGATGAAGCGAGCACTAGACTTGTCAGATCCCGTCGAGCGCGAAATCGAGGTCGAAATGGCCAGGCTAGTTGCAAACGACGTCCAAGCCTTTGGCGGTGGTCGAGTGACCGGTAAATTGCAACCAGTCGAGTCAATTCTGGATGATGCGCTCCGAAACGCAAAAATGGAGCTCGCTCTTGAACTCGCCATGACGACAGATAAGGACAAGAAAGCTTTCCATGTCGACCTCAACAATTCGTGGACCACGCTTCATGGCTCTGCAATGCTACCCGGTATTGCAGGCTATGAAGAAGACGAAATCGATGAGCACCAACTCCTCGTCGAGGCCTTTGACCGCGCACAAGAATCCATAATCGAAGCCGCGGAACGTGCGAACAAGATCGAGAAGCGCTTAACGACGCACCACACGGGGTATGTCAAGCGTTCGGCCCTGTTGAGGGAGAAGATTGGAGGCGCGTTTGTGGCGCTGGAGAAGGCTAGAGATGATCTCAACACGGCGAGGACGGCGCAGTACAATGAGGAGATGGCTATCGGGCGACGACTAGAGAGTCTGCGAAGTGAAGTACAGTTCCTCAACAAAAGGGAGAGGGAAGCGCAGGAGCTGTACAAGAGGAGGAAGGACGAGCTGGACGAGTTGCAGGCGTCTGTCAACGGTGTGCATTAATGGGCATTGGAGGAGCGATTCTTTTCGGACTTCGTATTTTGATACTGCTAGGTGTGTGGGTTTTGCATTGGGTACGGTGTCGGATAATGCTTGGTTAGTAAGATAGTAAGAGAATCTTTGCTGTCGGAGAGTCGTTTAACCAATCTATACCCCATTCTTGGACAAAAAGTATGACAACAGAAACATGTACATGAGCTATTGTCACGCTTTGTCAGGGTAACCCCACTCTTCATCTCTGTGCCTGGATGTACCTATAAAAAAGGCCAAAGAGGTTGCATTGCAGATTCACATACATAAGGCATCCACGCCTCGAACAACACAACTAAGTTGTTAAACGCAATGTCTTCACAAGCACCGTTCCTCACCCTTTTATAGTCTTATCATGGACAACAAAGTAGCAAACACTCATTCCACGAAAAAAAAAGTCTCGATTTGAATATTCATATCTTGTTCCATAAACGCAATGGATAATAACCCAGTCCGTTCCATTCATTCTCTTGGTGGCGGGGGGTATATGAAAGCCCAATCTCATCCCATTCCATCCGAACCGAACCCAACCCAACCCAGGCTCGAAGATCTTCGTAGCGGGTAGATTGGCTAGAAGGCGAGCGATGAAAAAAAAGAAAAAAAAAGAAAAGCGATATACAAGGAAACAAAAAAGACGCCCCCCTCGAATTCCACACCCCATCTGTGGGTGGCCCAAGGAATCTAACCTTTAAGCAAATCCCCTTCCCCCTCCCCAAAACGCCAGTGATTAACATTTCCAAAAAAAAAATCGTAGAAACACGTAACATATTCCATGAAAAAAAAAAAAAAAAAAAAAAAAAAAAAAAACAAAAAAAAAAAAAAAAAAAAAAAAAAAAAAGCGCCGGCCGGTCGGCCATCCATCCATTTTCTATTTAGCACTTGCCGTCAAGCACCTCAAAGATACCGACGACATGGATTTCGCCGGTAGCGCCGCGAGTGAGGCTAGGTCGTGGTTCGAGGACGTCGAGCTCTTGGGAGAAGAGGTGCTTCTCTTCCTCCATTTCGAACTCGAGCACGCTGGGCTTGCGGCGCACGGCGAGTAGTTGGCGAATGGAGGAGGAGCCGGAGGAGCGGTAGCTGTGGGGCGAGCAGTTCCTTGTGAGCGGCGATGTGGTCGCTGAGGTGGTGATGGAGGTGGGGGAGGCGGAGCGCAGACTGTTGCGCGTGGGGCTGAAGGCGGTCTTGAGACGGCGGAGGGAGCCTGTGGTGCTGCGGAGAGGGGTGAAGGATTGGAAGCGGTTTGTGCGGCTTGGGGAAGGCATTTTTTGGGTGGTGGTGGTAAGAAGGTAGGTAGGTAGGTAGGTTGTTGATTATGCGGAAGAGAGAGAGAGAGAGAGAGAGGTAGTCGTAGGAGTAATTGCTGTTTTCAAGCAACGACTAGTGAATGTAGTTTGACTTCGTCAGGGGAGGCGTTGATGTTTGTCGAGGTCCGTTTGCAAGCGGGGATTAGGTCCGTGTAGCAAAGCTCTAGCTGTCCTTAACAAAGGGCGATGCAAGGCGTAGTTGGCGATGAGACAGTGAATGTTGGTTTGATGAATCGGCTTGCGAATCAGGAGATGACGTGTTACGCGGCGTGTGACGAAGCGCAAAGCTGAACGTCTCGTATAAAAATGGGCGATGTAATATAAACCGACCGACTTCGAATATATATATATATATATATATCCCAACAGTCGAAGGAGCTCAACTCTGTTCAACGACGTGAAAAAGGTGATAAGCAGAGTAAGCAAAAAGAACAGAAGGGTAAGCAAGACACGACGAAACGAAGGTAGGTAAGGGAGGGAGAAGGATCGGGGTGTTAATGGCAGTTCAAAAATCTGGCGGATCCGCGCATGTTTTAAGCTGCGTGTCGCAGGTGGGTACGGATATGCCCAGTGCGTGTTACGTCCCAGCACTAAAACCTTGGGAGTCCGGGACAGCCGTATCCCTGCTAGGAACGCGTGAAAGTGAGGGGACGGTCCCTGTTTGATCGCCAGTACTTGGAAACAAGCGAGCGAAAGACGTACGCTTGTGCCGCGGAACGATTGCATTTCTTCATTTCCTTGTGTTTCCTGCAATCGATAAGAGATGAGCTGGCCGGTGTTGGGTACAAAGAGACGGGGATGATCCTTATTGACGACGACGGCCCGAGATCGTGAGTTGTTGGTAACTTTTTGGAAGAAGACTGTGTACTCCCATTATTATTGCAAAGTCTCCGTTCTTGTTTGTTTTTTGTTGTTGTTCCTCCCCACACGCGACGCGTTGTGCAGGTGTCCGCTTGCCGTCGGTGTGTGACGGCATCCTGCATACTCAAGGAGGTTCTAGCATCCGCTCTCCTCCCAAGCCTGAACCCGTTGAGAACAGCCACTGCGGTCGGAGTGTCTTCCGCTCGCCATGTTCCTCAACCGGCCCAGACGCACCTCATCCGGACAGTCCAGACGCGATAAACCTTGCAGTCGTTCCCTTTGGCAAGCCTCGAGCCAGCCCATAGGAACACGTTCTCTAGCACATGAAGCTTACCGTGTCTCCATAGCTTAAGCGACCTGTCTCGAGACCCGGCGCTGCGTTTGTGATGCCAGAATCTGCGACAGGTGACCATGTCTCGAAGCGGGATAGCCTGACTTGCCGAGCTTTCTGACGGCAGTCCAGCGTTTCAGACGGAACGAACGCGCAACGGATGTGGATGCACTTATTACGATGCTAGGCGGAGCTGTAGCAACGTTGGAGCTTGGTGATAGTGTACCAAAGATAGATGTGCAATGTGCTCGTTGTCTGTGAAACAACCTCGGGGGGTGATTGAACGGGCGTAAAGCTTGCCGGTGTTCGAGTGCTTATTACTCCTAGGTTTGACAGCAAGGTCAAAAGTACCAGTTAGCGACTCAAATACGACGTGCACTTGCTACCGAGTTTGTGGGGAACGTCAAGTCGTGTACTAGATCTGCAAGCTCTCTGTTGGGCGTTGAGGAAGGGATGATGGCTGCAGTGGAGCTTCGAGAACAGTGATTGTGCCTTCCCTCAGGTAAGTTCGCGAAGGTTGTGAAAGTTTTTTTTTCTGGTTCAGGAGTATACCTTGGGATGGTAGATACTAGGCATCCGATGCACATGCTATCGAACTGCTGTCCTACCATGGTACTGTACAGAACCGCGGAACGTTAAGTGAGTTCGCTGAACGTGCTATCGAAAACGTGATTTCACGATGAACGTTGAGTAGCGTACCAGATTTCGTACGCACATTATCCGTGTTCAACGGCACTTCAATTACCACCACATCTTCGATAAACTTTCAAGGAACCACAAAAACCAAGAATCGGACTTATAGCTGGCAGGAGAAATCAAGTCTATGATCCGTAGGTGAAATGTAAGGTATTCGCATCGATCGCTCAACGCCGACGCTATGCAATGCCCAAAGTTCAACTCCATCATCGCCATACCATTCATACGCCTGTCCAAGCACTACCCTCGCACTTTTTCTACCCATTGCAACCCAACGACCCACTGAAATGTCAGTCATGGTGTTGCGTCGCGGCCCATACTGCTCGCAATGTATTCGTTCATTTCAGACGTTCATGCAACAATCTCCGTATCGTGCACTCAGATTCCTGCATCCCAATCGTCCGACCATTCCCCAAAAAATACCCCTAGCCTCTTTGCTTGATGTGACTGATGTTCGCAATGCTATGCCTAGACACGCATCATGACGCCGGGAAGATCGTGCTGCAGGGAAGATCGTGCCCCAAACTAACTGCGCCTCCGCGTGGTAAAACTCCTCCTAATGCTTTCACCCCATGCAGAATTGTCAAGCACCTCCAAGACATCGGCTGCACTGACCGCACTATTCGCCCGGCTGCGGTTGCTTGCCTGTCCAGGATCGACTTCGAGCGGACTGGGTGGCCGACTAAGCGCAGAGGCAAACTGCCAATCTTGCTCCCCACTAGATATCGAGAAGGGAGACGGTTGTGGACTTGCTCTTGTAGGTGAGCTCGTGGGTGTATGTTGTATGGAGTTTGTTCTGCTTCGAGCCTGGGCGGAGACTGTGTCGAGACTGGTATGCGGTGGTGACGGGGAGCGGCCGGGGGAGTTGAGCGGCGACGGAGCATGGAGATCTTGCGGCGAGAAGAGTGGGCTGCCGCTTGCAGAACCTTGACCACGCTGGGTTTCGGTGATATCTTCGGCGTCAATGAAAATCTCGGGTACCGTAAACTGTGGTATCGTTGCCATGCGGCCCTGTTTCTTTCTCTCCATAGCGCGGCGGAATCGTCGTGCCCAGTACAGTGTGTCGAAGAAGCCCACGACGACGTTGCGGCGAACAGCTTCTTCGACCCTTTGTAAGCGAGCCCTGCGCCGCAAGAACTCTTCTAGTCTAGAAAGGCATTAGCCAGCCTCCAATAGTTGAGTGAATACACAGAACATACCTCAGGCTTTTGTTGTCATTAATGACCTTGTAGTGAGCCAATATCATCAGGAGTGCCGAGAACTGAATGCCTTTGTCTGGGTCGCTTGAGACGAGCACCTCTTCATAGAAGATGTTCATGCGATGTCGTCTGCGACGTATATCGCCAACAGGTAGTAGAGTCAGACGACGGTTCAGTTTGTCGAGATCTATCTCTGGTGCTGGCTCGCGGCCTGTCACAGGCAGATTCGACTCCCGTCGAGACATGACTCCACAGTTATCGATCAGCGAACGGATGGTGAAGTCGCCGTCGTAGATGCGCATTTCAAATATACCAGAGAGTTCCTAGGTTTGTCAGTGGTGCCTTCACCCTATAATCGTGCACTACTTACACCAAGCAACCTTGGGAACACATCCCTTGAGATGTAGCCCGTCCCATTAGGATCAAACTCTGCCCAAGCTTGTTTGAAGCGACGGATCTCTTCTCGGCTGATGACAGACAGTCCGCTGCTCCGTTGGTACACATAACTGAAGCTCTCATATATCAACGAGACGAACAAATTGACGAAAATGTACATGCTCAAAATGTTCCAGGTGATGAAGAGAGCTCGCGCCCACTCAGGGCTGCCACAGTCACTGTTGAAGTACTCATCTCCTACTGTGCAATAAGGTTTGTCGACGTTGGCGAAGTCTTCCATGTACTCATTCCAGCCTTCGCCACCACTCATCGTGAACAGGAAGATGAGCGCTTTAGGCACAGTTCGGAAGTTTCTGTTCCCAGTTTCATTAGGTCCGAATCGAGTGAGACCGAAGGTTTGTGTGAGCGCGATAGCGTAAACCAAGAAGAGAACAAACCAAGTAGCGAGGAGGTTGGCGATGGCCGCTAGACTCGCTGCTGCGGTCTTGAACAGCTGGTCGAGTTGATTGTTTCGAGGAATAAGTAGAAGGGCGATTGAGACTAGACAGAGCTTGTGGAGCTGGACGAACACCCTAACATCAGCCTTCGCTAACACAAGAATAGAAGTCACGAAAGTTCCCGTTACAGCGAAGATGGAGAACATGTCCCAGGCGCTTTTTCGAAATCGATGCCAGGAGAGACCGACAATTCGGATGACCATGTTCGCAATGAAGGTGACTGTGAGCGCAAGGAAGATGTAGTCTGGGCATTGTCAGTGTAAACCTCTACTATGCAGCACGTATTGGTTACCTATGGCAGTTTCCCAAGGGCCGTAACCGGGGTACCACTCTAGACAAAGCAACAGAAGGTGCAGTATCAGAACGCCTGTGATGAACCTCTGCCAGTGCCCGGTTTTGGTAACCGCTCTCCGATAACACCATTCTTCCCAGCTCTCGCGTTGCTTAGTGGATGATGGTCGTTTAGATGGGGAGACTTGGCGAAGCAATTTTCGCAGTTCGAGCCAAGAACGCTGGTCTGTCGTAAGGAAGGCCACCCCGGTCTGTTCGGTATAGTTGCGCATGAAGACGGAAACGAACAAGGTCAACACGAAGACCGCGCCAAGTAAGTTGAAGATGATGAAGTAGACGGCGTTTCCTTGAGAGGCGTAGGGCTCTGGCATGGTGTAAGTCCCAGTGATACTCATCGCATTCCACATGACGTCCGTCCATCCCTCTTGAGATACGATCTGAAACAAAATGAAGAGCGAGTTTCCAAAGTTGTCAAAATCGTAATAGGGATTGGCAGCCTGACGTGGGGCCAGAACGTCCCAATCAAACGGTGTGCTGTTATATTCGCCAACACAATCCTTGAGACTGTTGCTTTCCAAGTCTCCGTCATTGCAAGACTGTAGCTGGCCGACGAATAAGTTTAGACCGTAGATGGCAAACGGGATCAACAAGCTTAGGGAGACAAAGGCAGCCTAAATACGGTAAGCAGCGAGAATTGAGGAATATACGTGAACTTACTGAAAAGAGTTTCCACCATCCTCGGACGATCAACGAGTGGAAGTGGTTCCGTGCACTGTCGCTGATGTTGAGCAATCGAAGGGCCCTCAAAGCTTTGAAGGCACCCACGGTGCGAGTGACTTGACCCTCATTCATGAAGGCTGTACCAACGTTGATCCAAAGGGTTATCAAGACTACCCCGTCTATAAATCCCCAGGAGCCACGGAAGTAGGCGTTCGGTGTCCAGAAAAAGCCATCGGCAATGACTTTGATGAGGGCCTCGATGCTGAAGAGGAGAGCGAAACCCATATCTACCCATACAAACCAGTTCTTGACACTGAATTTATGAGTCATGAAGTACTCTCGCTGATACAACGGCGTCGTGACGCATGCCAGTAGTACCATGGCGATAATGGCGGCGTAGATGAAGGCCGAGAATGCGTACCAGACAGGGACGGAAGGTGCAACTCCCTCGATGCGATCACCCCCGCGGCCAGGACCTACGATTCGCTGGCAGAGTTTGCGAATTGGGTTGTGAGGTCGGAAGAGAAACAGAGATACGTTGTAGTTCGGATGATTCCGTAGGTACTCGCGCTGAGCCTTCTTTCGCTTTTCTGTGGCTGAGACGACTTCTTTAGCCATTCTTCTAGGATCCAAATCCTCGTATGCACGGCCGAAGTCTAGGGGAGCATAGAAAGGATTTGGTTCTCGATGAACAGTTCGGCGAAGAAACCTTTGCCAGATAGTCGACAAAGTTCCTGAGCCGACTATGGTCTTGGCGGGACGGATACCGGGCCGAGGGTCTTCTTCTTGCGGACTATCGATGCCGTGGCCCTCATCCAGAAAATCTCGTACGACTGCGTCTTTGAGTAACATCTCGGTGGCGGCAGAACCGTAGTCCAGCGGATCTCTACGACGTGCTTGTCCAAGCTTGAAAATCGACGACAGTGACAGGTTGCTATAAAGGTGAGTGAACGGTCAGAAAGAAAACCAGTCAGATTCAACCTACCCTGTGGATGAACTCAAGCCATCCTCTTTTTGTTGAAGGAACGCTTTGACTTGCTGTAGGCGCTTTTCGTCTTCGGAAACATCGAAGTTCTCTTGGATGACAGCGATAAACATGTTCAAGACAATGACTTTGCTACCGTTAGCTTGAAACCTCGCCATTGGTGCAAAAAATTGACTTACGGTTTGCGAAGATGAACCACAAAATGCAGAAAGATGCCCCTATCCAAGCCGTGCCATGTTCTTTTTGATAACCAGTAACGGTGTATAAGATACCAGTCCAGTTCTCACTGGAGAAGATCTGGTACATGCCGAGGAAGGAGTTGTAGATGTCGAAGAATGGAATAGGAATCGTTTCACCATCTTCTTGCTCGGGAATTTCGCCACGGAATAGCTGGGAAGCAAAGATGGATGCCAGGAATGTCAAGAGAAACACGAAGAGGATTAGATTCAATAGACCACCGGCGTTCCCGAAAACTATCATCTAAAAGCAGGTTAGCCAACACATGAAAAGGTACGATGTCCACTCACAATGAGGTCTCGTGTCATCGGGACGGCCAAAACCACGCGATAAACACGAAGAATTTGAAAGATGGTTAGCCATGCATAGGCTTTCCCATTGTACGCTTGTTTGATAGCTGGTATTTGGATGATCGCGGTGATGAGAGCAATCAAGAAGTCAGCGACATTCCGCTTGCTCCTAAAGAAGTGTCTCCGATCGACGGCGAGCCGTATAAGAATCTCCACGAAGAGTATGAGGGTGACGATAGTCTCCGCTGTGTTGATGAAAGATCGGCGAAAGTCGCTCATATTAGCGCTTCTCATCATTTGCGAGACCAGCCCAAAAGCTATCACAAATACCCATACCCATGAGGTCTTGTCATATAGACGCTTGAGACTGCTGACGCGGTGCTTCTCGTCCTCGTTCTCGGCGTCGTCTTCTTTGATCTCCTCTCCAGTAAATGCACTAGTCTTGCTTTCTTCTCGGATGATTTGGAAAGACGAGGTGATGACCGCGATCAACAAAGAGATGAGCCACAAACTTAGAATCAGTATCCCTACAATGAAGAATAGAGAACTGATCAGGTAGTCGGTATCCGCCACAGTGTAGAGCAAGTCTGACCAGGTATTAGATGACATGATGACGAAGACCAGTTCAAGAGACTGGAGGATATTGTCGAAGCTTTGCGTATCGTTGAATGGATTGGAGCCCTCAACACAAAGTGAACCCTTCGGACATAGATAACCTTTGCCGTTTTTAGGTCCATCTGGGTTACCTGGAGCGGGTATGTATCCTTGCGGATGATATCCTGGAATGTCTTGCAACTGGCCGCCGCAGAACTGCTCGTCGTTGATGAAGTTCTCCGACCCATCTGTACCTTGCCATACGCAGTTTCTTCTAAGACTTGATTTGAAGCTCTGGACACCAACAATGGAGAAAAGGAGCCAGAAAAAGCTAATGAGGAATGCGACATTGACCAGCAAAGGCGCAGCTTTCTTCAAACTCCGAAGTATAACCTTGAGCGAAGTCAGTATCAGGTCCCGTCCATTCACGACTAGGACTTACCGAAGTACCGCTGGTGAGATTCAGGAGACGGATGATGCGCAAACAGCTCAACATGTCGAAAACCAGTATGACGCGGCTATTGTTGATCTGCAATACGCCCAAGAGGAATGAAATCCAGAAAGACACTACGGCAACGAAATCGGTTCGATTAAAGGAGTGTCTCAGATACGCTCTGTGTGCCAGCCGAACGCGTTGCTGTTCCCGGACGTCTCCAGGACCTATGTCCGGGTGTATCTGTGCGGTAGTGAAGCTCCGCAATACCGAAGGCTGTTGAGGATCTTGCACAGGCTCGCTGTCTGTTCCAGATCGTTTGTGTGATGGCTGTCGTTGGGGACCTCCGAACAGTTGGTTGGCTTTGATCATGACGGCTTCCCGCAAGCCCACCTGTCGATTGATCGTACTATACTCGACTGGATTGACAATGAAGCCGGATACAATGATACGGACGAAGACCTCCAACGTGTAAATAACGAAAAGACCTAGCAGAGCGTAGTCGATGCCGCTGAAACTGGCGAGAGTTTTGCTGCGCCCAGGATCGTATTCTGCCTTTGTGCGCGCATCTACGGCTAGTAGGACTGTCTGGATGACGATTAGGAGTAGGAGCAAAGGCTCGGTAGCGGGATGCACAAGCAAATCGCATAGTTTGATCCTCAGTTTGCTGTCGGCCGGGAAGATGCCTAAGCTTTTCCCACGCAAAGGGTTCGGAGGGCGTTGCCATGGAAGACTTGGCCGTCGTTGAAGGGGCACAGGAGACGGCGGCTTCTCGATGGGCGTGGATGGTGCAGGCGAGGCAGGACCATCCGTGGTATATTCAGGGAGTGCTGGAAACGAGGGTGGCCCGGCAAGGCGGGCATGGCGTAGTGTCGACTTTCTTCGTATGGTCCGCTCGGCGACCTCGGAATCATTGCTGACGTTGACGACACGCTGGGACATATTCCGCATAATGGTACCGGCCCGGTGCAATGGCGATTCAAATTGACCAGGCGATAACGAACGCTTCCTTCCTCTTGAATCCCTGAGGTTCCCGGTCGCAGCCTCGAACTGGCCGATATCATCGTCATGACGGCCTACTGGCGAGGCGTCTCCCGGACTCAGAAAGCGCACGCTCTGGAAACTCGATCGGTCTTGCTGGTTCGGGGAGGAGGAAGCTACAGCCCCGCTGATGGGCTGAAGATGATACGGGTCTGTCAGCCGGGCGGTATCATCGTAGGTGGGCGAGAAGTAGCTCGGGTCTTGGGCGGCGGATCGGTCGGCATAGGGCTCGGGTTCGTAGGGCGTGTAGGACATTTGCGACGACCCTGGTGTTGGTATCGGTGGTGATGTATCGCCCTGAAAGTCCATGCCCATGCCAAAGCCTATGGCAGCCTGGAAGGCGCCCGCGTCTATGGGCGAGCCCGCATCGTCATCATCGACCCTTCTTATCCCGCTGTTGTTCTCGGACGACAGACTGGTGTCTATTTGCGGGCGGCGCGCATATCGCGTCGGACTGGGCGAGACCTCGGCAATGGGCGAGTACTGCGAGTCTCGAAAGTGGCCTCCTGTTGCTATCGCGCCCGTCCGGCTGAGCAGATTGCGGCCGCGGTCGCTGAGGGTGCGTCGGTGCTGTTGCGGCGCATCGTGGTCGGCATCGTCGGGCGGGCGATTGAGGTTTTGCAGAGGTATCGACTGAGCGGTATGGCTTCTGTGGTGGCTGGGGTCCGGGTAGGACATTGGGGCGTGCTGGTCTGCTCGTATGCGCCGCCTTCAACTCAGCATCTGGCCGCGACTCTTCAGCTATGCCAGAAAGGCTATTGCGCGACCATGCAGGGTCCAGACGGAAGGAAGCAAGTGGCGGTGGCGGTGGGATAGCGCTGTACGCAGAAGTCCAAGGGCGGGCGTGGTGTTGGGTGTCGTGTGTTTGCTATCTAGGAGAGTAGTGGTCCGGAGGGATGCCGCATCGTGGCTGTTGGCTTGCGCATAGGATCCACTCGACAGGGATGTCGCGAGTGAAGACTGTTGGAGGCTGAGCCGACGGATATTTTTAAGTTAGCCCCTTCAACGTCGTGCTATCCGCTTTCCTGTACGGATACTAGCACGAACGGATACACCCTTGCTGTACGGCTGCAGAGGGTAGCATGTTGCTCTACCCTCCTTTTACTGCACTTGTATACCACGGCACACGGTATCACCACTCACGGCCCCCACAAGTCGAAACAGCTGACGGCTTACACCGTACTCTGCAACACACATGCAGATGCCCCTGGTTCTCGTGCGCCGCATCAGCCACACTGTGAGGCGCTGTCATGGGGCCCAGTACGGACTCCGGAGTGCCTGCTCCTAATGCCAATGCTAATGCTAATGCTAACAATCAGATACCTAGCAATGATTGCGCGAGGGTATTCACAAACAGCGTCACAGAAGTCCAATGCTTTGTACAGTAGGTACCTAGGTAGCTCTAAAGCGCCCGTAGTTGTAGATTTCTAGACACACAATGAAGTGAAGCTCAGGAGGGCTCTTATTAATTGTGCTTGGAACAAGATATATTCCTCCAGACGCGTAGACACAACCCGGTTGTACCGGTCTAGGGCGCGCGTAAATTATTTGATGAACGGGAACCCGCCTTGCCGCTTTGGGCACTCCCGACGCGACCGACTTCATTTCACCGAAGAAGGAGATGCACAATCACATCACCGTCTTGACCGCGAACCCAACCGCCGCCCACCACCGCCGCCAACAACCTCTCCATATCGCTATCTGGACATCCGCGTATTCGCCCAACTGACTCAGCCTCTTTGAACCCCTTTCGCACGCCGTCGGCACGCGTCACGCCGCCACGTACCGCCGCGATGCCCTCTCGCAAACGCGCCGCCGAAGAAATGGCGGCAGAGGAGCCCGCCGAAGAGCCCAGCACACTACAGAAGCTGCGCAACATGTGGCAGTTTGCCAACCTGGCCCAGTACATCAGCCTCTTCGGCGACGCAGTCAGGATCGACAAGGACTTGGATATCGAGGTACATGCAACTTGCGCCCGGCGTCGCTACGACTGCGCCGGGCCTAGGCTTGATAGAACCGCAGCTGACAAAGCACCAGGAGTTGGAGTCCGAATGCCTGAAGCCCCAGCCCTCGGACAGACTCGCGCAGATCGGCCTCGCGCTGCTGAAGCATGTGTCGTCACACAAGGGACTGACGTGCGTCCCTACCATTGCGCCTGTCGCATGCCTACTAACCCCATGACAGACCCGAAATCTTCGATGAGTATACGCGCCGCCAGTACGTCGCGAAAGCGCCCGCCCGCAACCCCTTCGGCGAGGAGGAGGAACCCCACCCGTTTCACGACTTCGATGTCTTCACAAAGATACGCGTGCTTCAACAGTTGTCGCTATGGACACTCAACAACCCAAACTCAATACGGGAGAAGATTGCTGCGACAGAAAAGGAACAGGCGCTCTGGGTAGGCATCGCCCCAGTGCTTCTCGGGAAATGGCTGACGTGGTTTCTAGCGCATGGAGCCCACAGGCTGGGACGCTCAGGAGAGATCACTGTTTGTCCTTGACGATAACCGCATGTACAGGCTCACAGATCCGCCACCCCCGCCCCAGGCCACGAAAGCCAAAGCAAAAGCCAAGTCAAAGAAATCGAAAGCATCTCGATCCAGCAAACGGCAAAAAATATCTACCCCGGAGCCCGAGGAGCCCATGGAGGGACACGCGGCGGCTGAGCAACGCACCGAAGAAGCTGACGACGGTCTTGGGGGCAAGATCTGGGAATGTATCTGCGTCACCTTGGAAGACTACCAGGAGTACATGGGCAGCATCCGGAAGAGTCGTGATCCCAACGAGAAGGTACTATACAAACGACTGCAGGAGGACGTCGTCCCCGTTCTGGAGAGTCAAGCAGAAGAACAAGCGAGGAAGCAGGCCCGCAAGATGAGGGAGTTGGAGAACATGCAGAAGCTGGCCATGGCAAAGCGCTCGTCCCGAATATCGTCACGTCTCGAGAAGCAGAAAGAGATTGAGGAAGCCGAGGCCGTACAACGCAAGAGGCAGGAGGAGCTCGCCAAGGCCAAAGCAGAGCAAGAGAAGCAGAAGAAGTTGGAGGAAGCCCATGACTCCCGCAGAATGACGCGAGAGCAGCGATTGAAGGAGCGAGAGACGGCCAAGGTTCTCAAGGAAGAAGAACTGCGCAGGCTTCAGGAGAACGAGCAAAAGCTGGCTTCCAACAATGCCAGGTTATCTGAGCGACACCTCAAGGCTATGATGAAGAAGCACGAAAGTGATCTCAAGAAGCTCAACGAAGAGGATGACTGGTTCTTCGACTGCGAGAAGTGTGGGACCTATGGTTCCAACTTAGTGGGTTACATGTTCAAATGTCTCTGCTCTCGCTGACCGTAACAGAACGACAACACTCCGCAGATATCATGCGAAAAGTGTACCGTCTGGCAACACATGAAGTGCCATGGCATTACTGAAGAACAGGCCGACGACCCAGGCTTCGTCTTCATTTGTACCTCGTGTAAGCGTAAGGAGGGAGAAGCAGATCGGCCGAAGCTTCCCTCGCTGAAACTACGCCTTACCTCCCAATCGCCGTCCTCTCGCAAGCAGGCCCGAGCAAACGGTGTCGGGTCTCCGTCGTCGACACGTCAACTCGAAGCGGTCCAGATACCAGCACCGAGAGAAGCCGCTTCACAAGACTACCAACCGCGCATGCAACCTGCTCAGCCTTGGGTCGATGGTCCAAGTCTCTCCCCACGCGGTCAAGCTCTTGGTCCACCCGGCATACAGAGGTCAGAAGCCGCTTACGGATCGCCGACCAAAGGTGCCAACGGCAGCTTGTCATCCCCCATACGACCGCGACCATTGTCACCCCGGCAGCCTGGTGGAAACAATTTTCCTACCTCGTCACCTCCGCCCTATGACTTACAGCGGATACCGAGCAGCCCCACGAAGAGCTTTCAGATGTCGCGCCCTCAGCAGAATGGCAGCTCATTTAGTAGTTCGAATCCCTTTAGCTCAAACCCATTCGGCCGCCCACAGCCAGCACCCTACGTGCGGAGCTTCAGTCGACCGGCATCTGCGGCGGGCCCCGGTGGCTCTCCAGTGAAACATTCACCAGCCGCCTCGCCGCGGCCAGCGAATGGACTACCGACTACATACAACTTCAACAGCCCACACTCGTCCTTTCCCCCGAGCTCCGTCCAACGACCGTCCTTCTCGCCCACCAAACACAGTTCACCCGCGCCCCTCCCGGCCAACTTATCCTCGCCCGCCCCGGCGCCCATGAGGATAGCACCGTCGCCGTCGTCACAGATGCCTGCGCAGGTGCTGCCCGATCCGATTCCAGCGCCATCCAAACATGATGGCATGCGGCCGGTGTCCAGTCATCAAATGTCCGAAACGCCCATCTTCCCGCCCATCAAGAGTCTGAATCCTCTAGCCGGCCCACAGATCTTGGACCCGCCGACGAAGAAGCAAAGTCCGACACCAGACAAGCTTCAAGGCGCGACCAATGGACTGTCGGGATTCGGGAATGAGAATGGGAGTAGTAGCCAGTAGGATGGTATCCTGACAGCTTGATTATAGAAACGAGCTCAAGGGCGGCGTGGGGATATATAGACGCATTCGGGGATTCTAGGCCTGGAAGCCTTTCAGGCAGGCTACGAGATGATTCCAGTCTTTTTTCTTACCGATTTTCGAACTGCATAGGTTGTTGTTTCGGTCTTTTTTTGACATTATTCCCCCAATGATTGGGGTCCGGGGTTTGGGGGGTGGGGGGGGGGGGGGGGTTTTCTTGCTTTTCCTATGCATTGTTGGCGTTTTGGCTGCAGTGGCGAGACTGTCTTTGAGCATGATACAGGGCTGGGGCAGGGGCTAAAGCATCATCTTCCCCCCATTGTTTTTTTCTCCCTTGGTTGCGTTCTCCTTCCTTCCTCCTGCTGTGCTAGGATCCAAGGGGCCAATTGTATTTGTATTACAGTACTTGACGCATGATAATAGATGGACAGTTTTTGTGCATCGTTCGGGAAAGATGACTACGACAATGGAATTGCTACAGTTAGTAATTTTCGCCAATCCTAGTTTTGGTTTGTGTTTGCTTAGGTGGTATATCCTGCCTGGCCCATGCACTTTTTTGGGGGGGAGAGAATATCGTCTCGTCACGTATATACCTATTAACGCCCTTTGTCTTTGTGGTAAAACTCGCAATATCTCGAGCACAGTTTCGCTATAGGTAGCTACTAATATCCAACCCCCTTAATCCTCAACAACCAAACATACAAACAGAAACAAACAAAAAGACTAGTTCCATACACCCTATTCATACATCCCCCCGCTGCCTCGCCTTACTCACAGCTTCGCTTCCTGACTACCCATCTTCTGTACCTCATCTCTCAACACGCGCCTCATCTCTCTGGCTATGAATTCACCCTCCTCATCATCCAGGTCATCTCTTTGGCCGCGCCCAAACATAGTCCAGCTCTTATTTTTCAGCTCGGGCATCGTGGCCGGCCGCGGAATGATGTGGAAGTGGACGTGGGGTACTACCTGGGCGGCGCGCGCACCTGTGTAGCTCCAATGTTTAGCATTTGTCGATCAGTATGGAGAGGTGTCGAGTTGTCATGGAAAGATGAAGCTCAATCTCGTAGACTGGTGTGCTAGAGAAGGACGGAAGGTCAAAAGGGAAAAGAAAAGAAAACTACAACGCACCATTGTTTTGAACAATATTGTAATCCGTTACGCCCGTTACTTTCGCCACGGTGCGAGCCAGAAGCGGTAACCAGAAACCTGTTTTTTGTTGTGGATATGGTTAGTTTGTATAAAACAGAGGTACATCTCCTCAGGCCTTGGAGCCAGAATAAACTATAGTAAAAATAAAGACATGAAAAAAAAACGTACCCATTTCTCTACTCTCCACTGCTCCCATATCCGCGACTTTGACGTTATGCTTCCTCGTCGTAACAAGTAAATGGCCTACACCCCATCCATATACCATCCCGTTAGCTTTCTTTTTCAGTACATCATTCACACACAGACACACCAATAACCCACAACCCATCTCCACTCCCCTCCCTTCCACCATCCATCCATCGAGACAGCAACAAACACCACACATACCTCGAGTCATAGGCAAAATATCCAAAAAAGCAACCACATGCCTACTCCTCAGTACCACAAAACTACTCGGATTCGTCTTCTCGGGCCCAGCCTCTCCCTCCAGCGGCACACTTTGCGCAAGCTCTTCTTCTTCTTCTTCTTCTTCTTCTTCTTCTTCTTCTTCGCCAGAATCGTTCTGATTACGACGACTCCATAGCGCAGGATGGGCGGGCGCCGAAGCGGGCGGAAATGCGGCCGCGATGGTGCAAAAGGGACAGCTTTCCGCTGGGTAGTGTAGGTCTGTTTCGTTCATTCTTCTTTTGGTTTTGGTTTTGTCTGATTATTTTAATGGTGGGGAGGGGTAAGGACAGGGTTTCACATGGTCTGTCTGTGGATTTGGTACATGTTTGGGAAGCGTGGAATAATACGGAATATGGGTTGGTTGTTTGGTTGCGGCTGATTCAAAAGTCTTTTACCAAGGTGGTTTAGCGTTAGCAAGGCGCGAACGTGAAAGAGCCGAGGTTCGATGGGCGCGCGTTGGAAACCGCGATTAGGGGGGCTAGAGGGATCGCGAAACGGAAGTGGCGTCTTGACTGTATCGCAGAACCAAGGAAACGGCGTACTGTGTACACGGCTATGACGTATCGCGTATATTTGCAGACTTTTGCTACGCGGACGCGTTGAAACTTGCACCAAGAATGTAGACTTGCGTTTTGTAAGTTGATGCTGGCTGCGTGAGGAGGCGAAATGACAAGTCACTTGAAGCCCCCAAGGCTCGGTACGTAGTCATTGAAGAATCTGCTCATTTTACGCGAAAACAGGACGCGTTCACACTACTCGTACACACTGAGACCTGCCTCACACCTTGGTCGCAATGACTGAGGCCACACCACACCACATACAGTCCCACCAAGGAATAGCCTCTCCATATCACACCATCATGGTATATCGATCGCTAACGCTATGAGCGAGTATCCAGAGCCGCTATCGGAGAAATGAAGTTAAGAGTGATGTAAAAAGGCAAGAACCCTCATGCGCCTCCGGGGACGGGAATCAAACGCCCGCGACTCCGCTCCAGAATCAAGACAAGAAACCAACAAAGAAGTAAACAAAGAACTGCATCCCATGTATTAAACGCCGACCGGAAGATGGTATAGCCAAGATGCAAACATGAAGAAGTTCGCTGGATGCAATCGTAAATTTTGCTCCCGGTCGGAACAACACTTCGTTGGCCGCTACATATTCGTAGGGTGGTGGTAATGAATGGCCTTGCGGCTCTTAAGCCAGACACCGGGTTTGTCTACGGAGAACCGAGGGACCTAGCGCTGGCTCTTCGTCTTGGATGGGACAGCCGGCTCTTCTTGAAGAGGATTACCGCAATTTTGGACGTACTCCTTAGCCCACTTGCGGAGGACGATGGATGCTGTTTGATGTTAGCAAAGCGCGAATAGGACAGGAAAGATTATGTTTACCCTTCAAGAACTTCTTGCTAGCGTACTTCTTAAAGAAGGCCTCGTGCACAACGGGTGCAGAGAGATAGTCAATCATCAGCTGCAAGACGGGCTGGATCTCCTCCTCGGTGTAGCCGGCGTAGTGTGTGAGAGTGGCGTCCTATTCAAGTTAATACTTTGAAATGTTCTGGCAACAGAGAAACGCTTACCCAAGGGCCACGCTCGAGGACGAGGCGAGCGAGGTACATGGCAGCAGCAGCGACCTGGCTTGGAGGGTGGGCGAGGAAGCGGTGGTCCAGGCAGCCAATCTCGAGGAGATATTTGCCCAATGTACGGGTGTGGATGTCGTAGTTATCGGCCTTTGATATCCGACGGAGGAAGTTCATGGGGTTGGGATAGCTCAGGTCGTAGTTCAGGGCAGCGAGGACAAAGCGCTCGGCACTAAGAATCTCTTCCTCTGTAAAACCGTCGTCGGCAACGTGACGGAAGTTCTGTACATGGGGTGAGAGGACCTCCTCATACTTGGAGGCGATGAACATGGCGGTGACGCCAACGAGTTGGAGACGGTCCAGCTGAACGATCTTGGCGGAAAGGAAGCGGTCGATGATGTTGACAGCAAGGAAGAGCGTCTCGGGAAGGAGGCGGAAGCGAGTATGAACTTCGAGTAACCAGTCGACGAGAATACCGCGCATCTTCCACTCGAGCTCGGTCTGGCTGTCCATGTAGTCTGGGTTGGCCATGGTCGTAATCTCCACCTCCTTCAAGTACTCGAAGATCTCAACGACGTACTCCGAGACCATCAGCGGGTCATCCACGTCCTCCTTGTCTAGATCAGGGCCATCGTAGAAGATGTCCTCTACTGGCGCTTGTACCTCCTTCTTGGTGACACTGACGTGCTTGACATCGTCCTCGACGACAATGTTCTCCTGCGGCTCGACGTTCTCAGCTTCCTCTTCGTCTTCAACTTCCTCCTCTTTGACTGGCTTTGAGCTGTGGGAGATGTTGCGTTTCTTGGCCGGCTGATTGGCGATGCCGTTACCGCTAGCCGGACGCTTCTTCAAGTCCGACGAGCCGGCGTTCTTCTCCTTTTGTTCGAGGATAGAACGCGTCGAGTTGGCCCGCGATGGCTTCAGGACCTTGGTGGGCTGTGCTGCTTTTGAAAGTTGGCCCTTGGTCGCCAATAGCTTCTTTCCGTCCTTCGCGCCAGCACCAAGGCCGTCCGTCTTTGTGACATTGCTGACGTCACCGAGCGCAGCACGCTTCCGCGTCGCGGCACCGTTCGCCCCTAGAGTAGCCGTAGACTTTTTCGCTTGGAGAGCCTTCTTGGGCACGTCGGCGGCTGACTCGTTGGCGCCCAAGTTGGCGGCCTTTGCACGCGTCAAGCGTGTCGTGGCGGCGTTCTCATCGTTCTCGTTAGTGACGGCGCGCTGCCTGAGGGATCGAGCCTGGATGTATGAGTTAGAGAGACGTGATGAGCCCACGTGTGTCCCCGCCGTGGCGATGGCAGATGGGACGACACGCGAATAGAGGGCGGCAACGTACTGCGGGAGGCATTGCAAGCAATATTAGGTATGCTGATCAAAGCTAAAGAGGTATGCAGGTGCTCGAGTATATCTGAAGTGTGTAATGGCGTGTGAAGGTCTTGTTTTGATACACTGTTTGATGGTGTTAGCAGCGGTAGAGCGGGTGACAGGGCGCGTCGAGGGAGCAGAGGCTGACAGCACAGGAGCATCAACGGCTGTGGTGTGCATGCACGACGCTGCCAGACAGAACCACGGTTGATGCTCGCGAATGCTGGCGGCCCCGACACGGTCGACGAGATGCGGCAGCGATGGGGACGTGACGGATGGGAGCGAGACGAACCCTGGGAGCGCGACTGGTGTGGTAATTGAGCGGACGGGGAGGGTGTCCAGCTGCAATATGCACAGGAAGGGTGGTGGGGAGGGTGAGGAAGGTGGTGCACCAAGGTGTGTTGTGAGAAGCAGAGAGGGTATGTTGTGTGTTTTGAGCGAGCAGGCGGGCCAGGCTTGGCTTCCACGTCCCACGCGCCAAAATCGCATTCGAGGCTGGCAGAGTGCACGCCCCACAGGCGCGTATGTAGACTTACCTGGCTGAACCGGCTCCCGACGCGAATATATGTGGCGATGGTGCGCAATGGGCAAAAGAAGAGGAGCTAGGCTGCGTAGAGAGTCTTTTGAGAAGGTGCAGCGCACTGCGAGGGCGACGAGGTCGTGTTGTGATGCGGAGAGAGCGCAGACACGTTTGTTGCTGGGACATCGCGCCTGCGCCCGGTTGCAAGGCAAGGCCGACCCTTGTGCGGCACTAGCCGGTTGCGGCCGGGTTGAGAATTATTCGGCCATGGTGCATCGTGCCTTGGTGACATCAAATGGAGGCCCAGCAGCTGCACGCCATCCAGCCAGCCGTCGCCCATTGTACGAAATGCTACAGCCGCGGATATGTCGATTCCAGCCCTCACGACTGGGCAGGGCGCTGCTGTCCGCCCGCACCTACGCACAAGTCCAGGCCATCGACATTAAGCCCCCGCCGTCGCTCCAGCCTACCGTTGCTGCGGACGGTGGTGTGTTGAAACAGGAAGGCTCGCGAAAGGAGAAATTCACTCCGCTGCGAACGTACAAACCACGCACGCCCGGTCTGCGCCATCTCAAGCGGCCCGCAAACGACCATTTGTGGCAAGGGCGACCGTACCTCCGCCTCACCCTCGCGCGGAAGGGGCAGCACCTGGGAGGCAGGAACAACACAGGCAGGGTCACAGTCAGACACCGAGGCGGCGGGCACAAGAGGAGGATACGCATCGTAGACTACAAGCGATACCTGCCTGGCAAGCATGTGGTGGACAGGATAGAATACGACCCCAACCGGAGTGCACATCTGGCTCTCATCACCCGCCTAGCTACCGGCGAGAAGTCCTACATTGTCGCTGCCGATGGCATGAAGGCGGGCGACGAGGTTGAGAGCTACAGGACCGGCCTCCCCAAGGAGCTCATCGCCAGCATGGGTGGCGGCATCGATCCTGGTATGCTGGCCGCGAAGACGGCAGCGCGAGGCAACTGCCTTCCCATCCGCATGGTGCCCCTCGGCTCGCAGGTCTACAATGTTGGCTCCAAAACAAAGGGTGGAGGTGTATTCTGCCGCAGTGCGGGTACCTATGCCATCATCGTGAACAAGGAAGAAGTAGAGAGGGTCAAGGGTACAGAGGTCAAGAGCGTTATCATCCGATTGCAGAGTGGCGAGATCCGCAAGGTCGCTGCCGATGCATGCTGTACTATCGGCGTCGCTAGCAATCCCCAATCCCACTTTACGTCTCTCGGAAAGGCTGGACGTTCGCGATGGTTAGGAAAGCGACCCGAGGTTCGCGGTCTTGCTATGAACGCAGGTCAGTTTCAACTCTGCCCTAGACATTTGTCGAAATCTTCTAACGTCTCGCAGCTGATCACCCTCACGGCGGTGGTCGTGGTAAATCGAAGGGTAATGTCCACCCAGTCAGTCCGTGGGGAACTCCGGCGAAGGGAGGATACAAGACGAGACATAAGAGGAACAAGCACACATTCCTCGTGCAAGATCGGCCACGAAACCAGGGCAAGCGGAGGTCCAAGTAGAACAGCAGCTGGTGTACCATGTTGTCTCATTCAAGCTGTACCATATAATGCACGCTGCCTGCCCGTCAATACGCATCTTACCCCCATCCTCTCTGCGGTCTCCAAGGCAATATTGCTCCATGAATATGGCTTTTCCTAGCCTACTAACGATACACGAGGTTATCATTACCATCACCAGAGCGCTCAGGTCGACTGGGTGAATGGTCGCTAAAAACAGCAAGACCTATTTTTAGACTTCTTTTGTGCTTAAGTGACCTCGGCACTGAACGCTCGGTCCGGTCAGGACTTCAACGGTGTTTCTCTTGCTACTGTTGCTACAGCTCTGATCCGCACGTATTACCCATTGTTGACCGTATCAATGTTTGATTTTCGCGCAAAGTCTACCCGAAGCTGGCGTTGATGACACAAGACGCTGCGCGTAGATCGGTCGTTATCTTCTATATCTAGCCTAGCACCTAGGTGGAACGATGCCCCACACCTGAGCTGCATAACAAAGACACGTCCACCAAATGCACCAAACGCGACCGAGTTGAATGCAATCAAGGTGTAGAGCACTGCAGCCAGCGTACGAGGGCGTCCATTTTACGGAACTAGCCTGGTTGTTCCAATTGTGCGGGATGCATGTGGTTTGTTTGACTGTAATCCTGAAGGTCGGGAGATCCGCCATAATTTGTCCATAGGGTCAATGCCTGGCGTGCGGGTATGACACGCTTATAAGGCAGTACGCCTGACTGCAGGAGACCACAGGGAAGATGCAGCTCAGCCACGGCCTCTTCAGCATCCAGTAGCATGCGAATTCTAATTTCCCTGCATCTGCGATACGATACCTACGTTGCTCGTACCAAATCGCTGATGCCTATTCACTCGCGGCCAAAGGGCTCTTTCACCAGAACGGTACCGCTTTACCACCGATGTGAGGTCTGAGCTGTAACAAGTAACCGAAGGGCCAGCAGTACTGTGTGGCCTTTTTAAGGTGTCTAACGGCCCCTAAGCCCGTCTGCGCCGTGCTTACGCGGGACGTCCAATCTGATCCAAGTTGGGATTGCAGTACAGGATTGCTCCGTAGCCGCGAATATGCCTTCCACCGGTTCAGAATCCCCGGACGAGAGTTTCTTCAACGATCTGTCTCGCCAAACACACGCACACGACTCAAACAACACGAACAGCCAGGAGCCTCAGCAAGATGGGTCCAACAAGGCCAAGAGGATAGCCTGCGTCTTGTGTAGGAAGAGGAAGTTGCGGTGCGACGGCACGCGACCGACCTGCTCGACATGTAAACGGCTGTCGCACGATTGCGCATACGATGAGGTTAGGAAGAAGAGTGGGCCCAAGCGTGGCTACGTAAAGCTCCTAGAACAACGACTACGTGAGTTGGCGCATACTGGTTCCTGACTACGTGTACTGACCCGCTGTCCGTAGAGCAGGTAGAGACCCTTCTCAAGGGCCAGGATGCGACCGATTCGAGCAAAGATGCAACAGTCCAGGACTCCGCCTCCGCATATGTCGCGAATACGATAAATCAAGCGCTCCCGAATTCTGGAGACAGGACGAATAACGTAGGCAATACTCAGACCAGAAACGGGACGTCTAGGACACCTGGTGCAGACCCTTTCCAGAATGTCGGAGCGACTGGAAACCACCCAGAACCAGACTCCTCTTGGGAGATGATAGGGCTTGGCCTAGAGGAGCCGCTGCCGCCTCAGGATGTTATGGACGATCTGTAAGCGCGTCTGTTGGCTTGAAACCTTGAAACCCTGACTTGACTGACACACGAGATAGATACCAGATCTACTTCTCTAAAGTACACCTCACTCTACCCATCATACACAGACCAAGATTTCTCGCCGCTTTAAATCTGGCTCCTCATGTGCGACCACCAATATGTCTACGCTATATCATGTGGACGCTTGCAGCATCGATTACAGACAAGTACGAGGCGCTGCAGGAGCACTTCTATCAACGATCGAGGAAGTACGCACAGATGGACGAGATGAAAGGGCACGGAGAGTCGACTATTACGCTTGCACATTGCCAATCATGGATTATGACATGCACGTATGAGTTCAAACAGATGTATTTCCCAAGAGCATGGCTCTCCGCAGGGAGGGCCGTGCGACTTGCGCAGATGATGCAACTTCATCGACTGGATGGCGCCGGCTTGGATGTCAAACAGTGCCTGCCTCCACCGAAAGATTGGACTGAGCGAGAGGAGCGTCGTAGAACCTTTTGGATGGCCTTCTGTGTTGATCGTTATGCAAGCATTGGTACCGGTTGGCCGATGACCATTGATGAACGAGACGTAAGCTGCTATTTCAACTTATTGTACTATGGTACAGGAAGCTGACTGATGCTCAGATTTTGACGAACCTTCCTGCAAGCGATGAGGCATTTGAAAAGAGTAGGCCAATGCCCACGGGCTCGTTGGATCAGGTCTTGAATGCCAACGGCGCGGCGAATCTCCAAGCGCTCGGCGCGGTTGCCCTAACGGCAGCCATGTTTGGTCGCAACCTACTCCATTTACACCGACCCGGTCCGGACGACAACGACGAAGATATCAACGGTGGTTTCTGGAACCGACATCGTCAAACCGATCAGATACTGCTCCAGACATCATTGAGTCTACCGGACCATCTACGGCTACCCTCTGGCCTTGCGGACCCTAATGTCGCCTTCGTGAATATGTGCATCCATACTTCCGCGATTTGCCTTCACCAGGCGGCAATCTTCAAAGCAGACAAATACCGGTTGCCAGCCAGCGTCTGCAATGAGAGCAAGATCCGATGCGTAACGGCAGCAGCAGAGATAGCATCTATAATGAAGATGGTCAGCCATATGGACCTGGCTTCGGTAGGTCTACTACTAATCCCACTGACTATTATAACTAACTCGAGTAGATGAACCCATTTATATCCTTCTGTGTTTACGTGGCAGCCCGTGTTTTCGTCCAGTACCTCAAAACGCGACCCAAGGATCAGCAAATGAACGCTTCATTGCAGTTCCTGCTGCAGGCAATGCAAGCACTTCGCCGAAAGAACCCACTCACAGAGTCATTTCTGGTCCAACTAGATCTCGATCTGGAAGGCGCCGGTATCCAAGGCATTCAGCAGAAGTCATACTTGCCAGCCACAATGGATGTAAGTCAAGTACCAGAGACGTTCCGATATACCCGCCATACTAGTGCAATTCATCTTCAGGCTGCAAATGGCAACTCCGTTGAGCATGTGCACTAATTCCTCTGTCTTTAGCCTCGAGTCAATTCCGCCGCTGCTGAATCCGTCGGGTGTGTTTTATTGATCAACATAAGCGAATCGCAAAATCCAACCGCGCCTATAAATACGTTCGGCAATGGCAATCCGATACCCAACGCGCCAACGCACAGTACGCAATACACGAACAATACGCCGGGACCGCCGTTTCACCTCGACAATATCAACAGTATCGACATGAACGCGCAGCAGGCGGCTTTCCTGCCCTCGCAACTTGCCTCAAACGGGGACATTCCCTCTACGACGTCTCATGATTTCACGCCCGCTGCATTCGCCTTTCAGGATGGTAACGAGATGGATCTCTCTGGTGGCGACCGAGGTGTCGATCGAGCCAGCCCTGCAACAATAAGCTCACAATCGCGAGGCGGCTCCACATCTCAGTCGTCGTACTCACCTGGCCAACAGAACGAACGCCACTTGCCATATCGAGCGTCTCCGAAAATGCCTTATTACAGTCAAGCGCCAGGGACTACCAGCACCTTTCCGGGCTTCGCAACAACCAGTGAGCTACTTGCAGGGGAAACATTCAACACGTCGACTGCCATGGACAACGATGCCTTTCACGATGGCTTAATGATGGGTAACGAATGGGAATACGCAGCGTTGAATACCGGGACGGGTCTTACGCCAATGGCCGATGTGTCGTGGGATTCCATGTTAGAAAGCGTAACAATGGGATGGGACTCGGTCGGTCCGTCGAGGGATAGCGAAGCAGAAGTGCATCGGACGAGATGAAAGTACGGAAACGGATGATGATTGAAACAACGAAGAGATGGACGATTGCACACGTCGTGTAGAATGAGATACCCCGTTTCGCTTTGCTTTGGATGAGAAGTGTTGGCTCCGTGTCCTGGACGGCGTTGGGCGCTAGCGTTAGGATACGCGGGCTGTATCAACCAGCATTTCGTACATATGATTGCATTCGAAGATTCAAAGGCAGCCTAGATGGGCGTTCAACCAAATCAAGTAACTACTGTGTACATATCTCGAGAATGCGACAATGACTCATCAAGTCGAACGGCCGAGACGCGGTAAATGCGGGGATGAAGTGGCAGAGCAGGGATGGGAGCGGTCAGAACGTCACACATCAGTTGCCATGAGCAACCAACGAATCGAGACAGGCTACGTGCAGCACCTCACCCACATCACCACCGCCACGCTGCCGCTTTGAGTCGTACTGCTATCCTTCTCTGCTGCCAGTTTCCCTCGCTACTCTGCTTTCTCGAACCAAAACCGGGGCGACATCGCGTCCGCAGTTGGTTTTCACGGCGCAAACAGACAAGTAGCGGTACCGTAAACACCAACGCCGGCGTGCATTTCACATGTTCACGTCCAAAGAAAGAGAAGGTGCCTCGTCGCCTGGGCCTGGAGCCTACTATTCGCCGTCCCAAATGAGTAAGAACTACCTACTTGTTTGCATTCTCGACTGCCTATGTAGAGTAGATACACCTGCACTACTTATGCTAACCATGGCGTGAAGAGAACTATCTGCAAGACCTGCGCACGAACCGCCCCGCTCGCCCGACCGGAGCCCGTCCTGTGCCCGCACACTTCAACACTTGGTCGAGTAGATCGAACAGCCGAATGGGCGAGTCGTCGGCTGTGTCGCCATTGCAACGTACCTTCACCGACCCGGTTGTCGATGCCGATGCCCGTCCTTCCACTTCGCACGAACCCCGAAGGACGTCTAAAATGAGCATAGACGAAGTGGTGGCAGGCGTTGGCAGGCCCCTGGTGCAGGCGCCACGCGGACGAGACACATCGAGGTCCTCGTCACGGACACGGACTCCCAGCGTGCAATACCGTGAGAGCCAACAGCGTCAGGCAGAGCAGGATGAAGCCCACGCCATACGCGTTGCCATGGAGGATCTGGAACTGGCACAGGAGGGGAGAGTGTTCGAGGCTGCGCGCGACGAAGCCGTGGAGCTTGTCTGGAAACACTGCAACCCACACGCAGCGGCTACCAGCCCGAATGCACCGTATGCCTATCCGGGACTGGCGAAAAAGGGCAGCGCGCAGAGGAGTCGGAGCGTCGAGCCAAAGGATCAAGATCTGCAACGGACCAATTCAAAGCTGCGGAAGCGACACTCCATGGGCAGCGCCGCCTCAGGGAGCCGGAGTAGCAGCTTACAGAGCAACGCGGCCGGTAGCGGTACCGACGCCTCTGCAGTGGGAAACACAGGCTCCAGCACATCACCTACGAAGAACGGCTTTGACATCAAGGGCAAGAAAGACGAGTCTGCAGCCCTAGCCAAGGCCATTTCCGATCTGCCCGACTTCAAGCAGCGGCGGAGAAGCAGTGGACAACGCCGAACCATCAGTGGCAGCCTTTTCCAGAACCCCAACGACCAGATCTACGAGGAGCCGGAAGAGGAAGCGCCCCCAGCTCCTGCTCCCACAGCCGCCGCCGCCGAACCACCGAAGCCTGAAAAGTTGCCATTGGGCATAAGGCGCAATCCCTTCATGCGTTTTCAGTCCATCAAGGGCAATCCTATGGTCAGGTCCAACACCGATCCTGCCATGGCTTCCAAAAAATTCGACCGCTATGAGATACAAAGAAATCCCCCAACCCAGTCACGCAATGCCGCCTATACACTCAACTCGGGCGCGCCAAAGCCAACTGAGGACAACAAGGCCGATGTGGAGAATGTACCAGAAGTCAAGATGAAAGAGGGCAAGGAAATTCGAAGTGAAGAGCTGCGCGCTGCCACTGGGTTTCGTCTTAAAGATCGCAGCGCAAAGCTACCTACTCCCACCGCTGTCTCGGATGCTCCTGGACGTCCCATCGTCTCCTTCAAGAAGGACTGGAATGTTGTTGAGCTAAAGCAAGAGGTCTCTACTCTTCCGGACTTGACGCCGCGTCCTCTGAACCCAACAAAGTCTGGCCCACCCCCACTGTCGCACGCGACAACTGCCCCAGTCGTGCCGACTGTCGCTTTGGCACCCGAGGTACCCAAGCGAAACACTACACCAAGACCACCTATGCTTCCCGAGACCAACATCTCCTCCACCGCTGCGGCTACACCTCCAACAACAGGTCTGCATGAAAAGCCTACTATCAACGTTTACGAGGACCCACCTGCGCCAGCCAGACCTCTGCCAGTTACCACTTCCCTCAGAAAGGCCAACATACCAACGCGTCCTTCTGTGGCACCCATACCCACGATTAACGTATACGACGCCTCACCTGCACGCTCCAGAACTACACCAGCTGCTCTCATACCATCCATTTCCATCTCCGAGACACCATCTATATCAGTCAGTGGCCCTGGTGGTAGAGGCGCTAAAGTGAACGCTCCCTCAATTGGTGTTTCGCCGCCTGTCCCCAGTATATCAGTCAGCGAAGCTCCGGGACTGAGTAGGGGGGTTAGTACGCCTTCGATCTCTGTCACGCCTGATGTCCCGACTATCTCTGTCAGCGAATCGCCAGCACCAAGTCGAGCGTCCAGAGTAAAAGCTCCCCCCGTTCCAAGCATATCAGTGAGCGAGACATCAACGCTGAGACGAGGAACCACCGCGCCTTCTATCAGTGTCACTCCTGATGTTCCGACGATATCAGTTGACGAGTCTCCAAGACCCGCACGTGGGTCGAGGTTCAATACTCCTTCAGTATCAGTCACACCTTGCGTGCCTTCTATTAGTGTGAACGCACCAAAAGGCTTTGGACCGGCGGCGTCCACCCGACCACTACCAGTCCCCAATGCGCACAACTCGAAGTCCCATAGCTTCAACGGAACCGCTACCGCTCGCACTCACTGGACGCCCACCACCGTCCGCACAGGGGCTCTCTGCACACAATGCGCCTTACCCATCGCAGGTCGCATTGTTTCTGCGGCAGGCTCGCGTTTCCACCCGGAATGCTTCGCCTGCTATCAATGCGGCGAGCATCTCGAATGCGTAGCTTTCTACCCCGAGCCTCCCAAGAAGCATGCGGAACGCGTGCAGCGAATCCGTGCCCGGCTCTCTGGCGCCGACATGCCCTTCCTTCCGTCTCATTCCACCGCCGACGATATGGCACGCCTGGAGCACGACGACGGCACCGACGAGTCGCCGCGCTTCTACTGCCATCTCGATTTCCATGAGCTCTTCTCGCCCCGATGCAAGAGCTGCAAGACGCCCATAGAGGGTGAAGTGATTGTTGCCTGTGGTGCGGAGTGGCACGCTGGGCACTTCTTCTGCGCGCAGTGTGGAGACCCGTTCGATTCGACGACGCCGTTTGTGGAAAAGGATGGTTACGCGTGGTGTGTGAATTGCCATACGCATCGGTATAGTACCAAGTGCAAGGGCTGTCGCAAGCCGGTTACGGACACGGTTGTCAAGGCGCTAGGTGCGGAATGGCATGTGGGGTGCTTTTGCTGTGTGGTAAGTTTTGATTGTCTTGCTTGTGGTTTAAGGTCGATGCTAATTTGATGCCACAGGTGTGCTCTGGACCATTCGAGGACGGAAGGTACTTTCTCCGCGGCGAGTCTCAGGACCCGGTGTGCGTAAGGTGTGAGGAGAGGAGGTTGAAGGCATAGGTGTCCGTTACTACTCGGGCTGGTTTGACTTGGACTGGCTTCTGGTTGACTTGGCTCGAGGTATTGTACGGTGGTGGTGATGGTGGATGTAATCTGGCGGTGGACGGGGCTGTACACGTTGCTTCGTTTCTTATGCTCACGGTGCTATGTTCATGTCTGGTCTTTGCTACGGTCGCATGTCGTTGAAAAACAAGAAGCTCATTTAATTTTTGGTGTTGTTTTTTGCATTCTAGGCGCTGGAAATGGTAGTAAGGTAAGAGGGCGCTTGTTCATAGCATACATATCTATCCCTAACAAAGCAAGCAAATGATCCTATCGGCACCTGTACGAAATTTAGGAGAGGCGGGATACCAAATTCGGTGTGGTTTCGTTTTTGTTCCATGGATAAAATTTTCTGTGGTGATGAAAAGAGATCATGTACATGACTTTGCATTATTATCAGTCAGTCGTCACCTAACTAGCTATCTCCGCTTTTTGCGCCTCAAAAAACGCCCTCCCCCCTCAGAGAATAGGACGCGAGGACAATAGTGCCGAAGCAGAGATTCGTCATTCCTTCCTTTTCATTCCACAGTAAAAAACGTCCATATTATCCACAAAGAAACGAAAAGAAAAAAAAACATACACACAAAACATGCTATCATTTCTCTTTGCCTCATCTCAGCAGCTGTCCTGCTATACCGACCGCAACCCCAACCGTCATCAAGTAGTCCGCACACGGCGCCCTCTGAGCCGCATATCCGCCCTCATCGAAGGCTTCACAAGCCCTCACATTCAACTGCGAACAGCCCAGGCTGCTCAGACTCGAGCAAATGCTCTGGGCCGACTGGAGGCCCAGACTCGGGATCGCGGTAATGGTGGCGCCGCCATTGGGAGCGGAGATGGTAACGCCGGCGGCGCCGGTGGCTAGAGCAGCCGTGCAGCTTGCAGCATCGCGCTGACAGCTCGTATAAGCGGACGAGCAGGCAGCTGCATCGGAGTAAGTAGTCGGTATGTAGGGAAAAGGGTAGAATTGGTTCTGTACCGTGCTGCCGTGGTTTGCGCCGCCCGTCTCCTGGACAAAGGGGCCGTCGGTGGTGGTGGATGCGATGACGAAGGAGTCGGTCGTCGTTGTCTGCGTGCCCGTCGGTATTGGTACCGCGCCGATTGCGCCGGTGCAGACGATGCCTTGGGGACAGCATGCTACTTGGCCTGCGCGGTCGGCCGAGCAGACTGCTGTTCGTGGGCAGCAGAGGCCCGGCGCGCCGAGGTTGGCGCAGGCGAAGTAGTTTTGTGCGCACGCATTGTCGTCTTGTTGTCGCTTGCGTAGCTCGAGGTTGCTGCTGTCTGCGGGAGAAGTCTCGGTCGCGTTGCGCACGCTGGGTAATTGTTCGAGCGCAGGTTCGAAGTCGGCGACGAGGTCGGGGGCGGCGACGGCGGCGAGCGGCGCAAGCAGCAGCGGAGCGAGGAATATACGCATTGTGGGCGGCCGTAGGACTCTCAATTGGGGTTCGAGGTCGGGTGGAGAAGGTAATGCGGCTCGCGCCGTGGAATGTTGCGGTGTGGGTTGGGTAGTAGTACGGGGCCGATCTGTTGGGCGGTACCGGTATCTATCGATGCAACCAAGGACAGACTGCGTAGGTAGTGGGACAATGGTTACGTGTTGGGTAAGGATACGCGGATTCAGGGTAGGCAGCTAGTAGTAGGAGTCGAAAGTCGTCAAATACTACGTGTCGAGCTGGTCCAGGGTGGTGCGGCTGTGGTTTGCTTTGCGCCCAGCCGCTTCGTTGGCAGCGCAACCATCGACTGGACGCATGCATGACGTATAGTCTGATTGGACAGCCCGTGCCATCCGACACGTTTCACATGCCATCCTGCACCTTCCCGAACACTTGCATCTAACTATTTCTTATAACTACCTACTTATCTACGTCAGGTATGTCAAGTATACCGGATGCCTCATCGCGCCACTAAAATAAAGCATAAGACATTATCTATTCCAACACCGAGTGACCGACGTTACTCGCGAAGCTTTTAGCATCGTCCCACGTCATGAAACCAATGTATATCCAAAATAGAAGCTCACCCGCAACCGGCAGTTTGCAACGAAAGGAATCCGCTTGCTGTTCCTGGACTTGAACCAAGAGTATGCCATCCTCCTTCTCCTCCTGATCAACTACTGCAAATCTCTCAACATCCAAACCATGATCACGCGCGTATGCTGTGTGCTGCGCTATGATATTGGGAAGATTGTCTTCGCTCCGAATAATGCCACGATGGAATTTTCTTGCTTCTCCACCGGGCTCTTCGCCTTCGGCGTCGCTTCCCACGTATTGCACGCCGTCATTCATTGCCTTCAGTATCATAGAGAACGCACCCTCCTGCCCTGCTGGGAGGAGACTGTATAACGCGAACCAGTTTGCCGGCCAAGATTCCGTCCTAGCAGTATCGGACGACGTGCGCACCTCGTTCCATTCCGTATTGACAAGGTTGAGCGAGGCGATGCAATTGGTAGCTTGCTCAGGAAGATATCTGAACGCGTCCGGGATGCCGTGGTACGGCTTTAGGTTGACTAGCAGAACGCCCCGCTGCTGTGCAGGCTCGCGGTCGAAGATGAGAAAGAGTTTCGAGTGCAGATTTTCTGCCCCATTGACGTCGGTGCGGTGGCGCTGACACACGACTTGTGCCCTGGATCCGCGTAGAGATATGATGTCGAAATCGTCATCGCCGTTGATGGGATGGAGGAGTGGTAGGATAGCGTCTAGCGCTATGTCACTCGTGGCATACGCTCTGATTTGCGCGAACTCGTCGTCAGTATCCGACGCTGACGTGCTGTCCGATTGGGGAGATGAATCGTCTGAGTCTGACATGTTGCAGCGATGTGAATTCAAAGTAGCAGTACGATAACGTCGTCGGATTGATGGTATCAATGAGGATAGGTTAAGTCGGAAGCTTAGGGTAAGGCGTACATGGTAGAGTCAGTGCCTAGTTGCATGATATGATTACTCACTTCACCTACGTCACGCTCGCTTAGTATCAGTTCATCCTCGTAAGGAGGCAAGGTGCTTCATCTGATTGGACCAGAGCACAAGTGCCTTTGAGCAGTCAACCGGTTCCACCATGTACCAGCGTGACTGACTACAGTGACCTATGTGCCTAAACTTTGTCGCTATTCAACAATACCCTTGGGATATCCAACTAATTACCTTGTGAGGCATGTCTGCGTGATCTAAAAGTGTCACTGACACCTCCGAGTAATATAAAAGTTCTGAGGTCTAATCAGATAGATCGGACGACTTTGCCAACAACGAACATGAATGCTGTGTTAGCCACCCCCAACACGCTAGCCCGCAAGTGTAACGTGGTACAATCCAATTAAAAGCATATCCACGTTTTCATTTCTCCTCTTACGTGAGAAAACTCAACTACAATGAAGCTCGTGTTCAAAAGGAAAGAGAGAACAGCTTGTCATTCGTTTTACTCGACGTGCTTTGCCGCTCGTCACCAATCGATGGATCCAGGAGATATGAATAATAGGTTGAATAGTAAGATAGAAATGCTACTCACTAGGCGTAGTCACTCGCTGCATATACAGAATTTAGTCTCTAATTTAACAAAATAACGCGTAGAAAGTAGTACCAGCAGGTGAGGAAATACATCGGCGCGGAAGACGGAACCGAATGCACACACACAGTAAAGTGATTCGTGAGCCATGAGCAAGTTTGCGCAGTTTTTTTTTTTTGCGTAATATCCGAGATCAGCACCTCTATATATGTGACTGTACCAGCCCACATTTTATAGGTATGACAGCAGATGCAAACCTGTCGTATTATATTCAGGAGAGGTTCTCTCACCTTACGTATTCGAGTTTAAGCCCACTGTGTCCATACGCTTCCGGGCAGTGTACATGCCCGCTGATCAACCAGGTTTGTAGGTATCCCGGGACCAAGTCTTCTGATTGTCGTAGTCTTCGCATCCAATGAATGGATCCATCCACTTCTTATCGGGGGGGAGGGACGTTTGTTGCGGAAATAGCTTGGTACAAGACTACGCTCCATCGAAGCCAATTTGACAGTGTCAAGGGCTTGAAGGGAGCATGGTGAAGAAGAGCGTATCGAGAGCCATGGGGTTCCTAGGAGTGGGCCGGGAGAACGCAGTTTCTCCTCGGGAGACAAAGAGTGGGATAAGCGCCTTGGTACTATTAGCGACCGAAATCATTTTGTCGAAATCCAGGTCGTACAAGAGTCATCAGTTGCCAACCAAGACCACGGATTCTGTCGAAACGACGTCGACCTCTTCATCTATTCCGAATCTCGAGGGTATGGGGACGGCATTCTCAAGAGATATACGGTAGAGACATGCACCAGGTTCGTGGAGGGTAGGGCAAATGCGACCAAATACACCAAAGAGCAGGATAAGTCCTGTCAGTGGGCGAAGACGAGCCGGAATCTAAGCAACTCTACGGTTTACTTGCACCGAACCTGACAACGAGAGCTGGGACCTGGGCAAACCGGATGCTGGCGAATTTGGTGACGAGAATAGCAGGATGATTAGGTTGGCTATAAGATGGCTTTGCAGTAACAGGAGATCGTTACCATCTGGCAAAACAACGTGACCCGGGCTCCCTCTGCACCTTCATCGACCTCGGAGGATGTATCAGCACTGAGCTTGACCGAAGCCGCGGACAAGTGATCCCGAAGAAATTCACCTGCCGTTCAATCAGCCTTCTCTCCTGATCAGGCCCGCGAGGCACGCCGAGCTTCATCCTTTGGCCAACGTTCTCCACTTCAACGTCCTGGGGCGCTGGGCGTACAGAACGCACTTTCGGTTGCCCAAGAAGCGGGGACAGGTGATGTCCCGCACAAAAGCTCCATCTACGCTGGTCCAGAAGTACTCCGTACAATGGTCAGGATATTATGGAACCGCAGCCCAACGACACTGTGGGGTGCTGGGTTGTTGCTATTTTTGATGAGAAAGACTTTGACTTCGAGGAAAATCTGGCGGGCATGCTAAGAGGTTAAGGCGTACAGTATCTAGGGCAAGGTCTGATGATGGACGCTGGCGCGGAGATTTGTCGTCGGCTGGTGTGTCGCGCTATGATCCCAAGAGTCAGCTACAAAGTTACGGTAGGAACGAGCCGCGTGAGGCAGAGCAGGCGTAGGGCGGACGCATCTACCGCAAACCGTCATATCCTTGGGTGCCCCGCCAAGTTCTTCGAACTTGTCCACCTTATTCCTGTGTACGTGCCTACCTACCTACGGTACCTACCAACGACTCCGGGACACGTGGAGCGACGAATTGGCATCCGGAAGATCGTCTACCGGCGACTGCGCCACTGCTCCCAGGCAAATTAATTGTGTTCTTCCACGAGTGACATGCACGAAACTCCGGACTCTTCTCACATCTTATTACGCTGCAGCTATGATTACGGATCATCTTGATAACAGGGACTGTAATCTCGCAATTCCCATATTGCCGTGCCTGGAATTGATGCAAGAACCCTGTCCTTTTTTGGAATTAGCCTTTTCCAGTCAACGTTTTATCGATCTCCTTTAGGTAGAGTACACATCCTCCAACCCGTCTTTACCGTGCCGTCGCAACCTTTTTTCCTTCTTCTCAAACTGCGCCTTCTGCCTTGGAGATGTCTGCAACGCCCCAGGAACGATGCTTGAATCAGCTTGATCTATTTGTGCCGCTCTTTGAAACCGCGAGTGGTTCGCCCGAGAATGTTTGTTCGGTTAGCGGGTGAAAATCCAACACAAGCGCTACCGGTTGGTTTGCCTGGGGTATATTTGGATCTGGAGGTTGCAAGGCTGTTAGATGCAACTAGCGCTGTGATAGCCGAGGCTTAGCATGTTGGCGCGAGTGGTACCTGCGACAGCCGGAAGACATGAAAAATCCAGTTGAATAATAAAATAGGTACGACCATCCTGGGCTATGGCAATGCGACGACAACCGGCTGCAGCCACCGTTCTCGTGAGACCGGAAAGTTTACCAGCCTTCTCTTCCCTGCCATCCAGCAACCCGTGCTGCGGCGACAAAGTCTTACAGCAGCAGCCTTAGCCTCACGAACAAGGCCCGCGCCCCGCAATGATTGGCAGGCAAAGCGCCCAGATGGCTTGGTGTTTCGAAACGAAGCGGTCCGTGCAGCAAGATGATCCCCTTAGCGCAGGAACGTGAAGAGCATGGTTTCAAATGAATGCCAATAACGCTGACTCTCTTTGTACCTGGCGCCCAATTACAGCGCAAGGCGTTTGCGAGATGATCAAACGGGGGAGGCAGAATCGCCAGTCTGGCTTGGTGACGCACCCAATTTGGACGGAAAGTGACGGCGTGCACGGTGGGCCGTTGTGATGGCTGTGTGTGTGTGACGGCCCAACCACCGTGCAGTGCAGCTGCGCCCAGCGGTGTGTATATAGAGTTGTTTGTAGCCGCCGCACTCCCTAACAGAGCATCTTCAAGTTCATCTTTTCTCCTCGTCTCTACCGTCTATCGTTTGTGTGCAGATTCCCTATCTGTTCATCAGCCTTTTCTAATAATCGGTAAGTGTCCATTCGCGCCTTCTTCTTCAATTCCCACCGGTGTGACGACGAGCTTGCGGACTTTCCGTTTGCGTAACCTCAATCGCGATTGCGATTGTGATTTCCTCTCCGCTTCAATTGCCCCCTTTTCTTCAGTATAAACACAACTTGGCGCCTTACTCTTCTACTCCAGAACCCATTCCCCATTTCCAGACCTGCAATTGCTAATCGGCGCTCCACAGTCCAATCGTCAGTTCCATTCTTTGTACAGAACTCGACAAAGCCCTACCAAAATGCTCGTCTCCGTCATCTCCCTCTTGGCCGCGGCCTCAGCCGTCTCGGCCCAGTCCTCGACCGTCACGCCCGCTCCTCAAGTGACCAGCAACCCCGCCGGCGCCAAGTACGTTGCTATGCTTCCCGAGAAGGAGGGCAGCGCTCTCAGCGGATCTATCGAGGGTACCACCGGCGCCGATGGCAAGGGCGTCAAGTTTGCTGTTTCCTTCTCTGGTCTCCCCGAGATGGGCGGCCCCTTCATCTACCACATCCATGCGAAGCCCGTTCCCGAGGATGGCAATTGCACTGCCACTGGCGCTCACCAAGACCCGTACATGCGTGGCGAGGCGACGCCTTGCGACCCAAGCATGCCCGAGACGTGCCAGACTGGTGATCTGAGCGGAAAGCACGGCAGCGTTGACGCGATGTCGTTTTCAGCCGAGTATGTATTCACCGTCATCTACTATGTGCACTTCGAGCAGCCTAGTTAACAGTTCTTACAGGTACACCGATGCTTATCTGTCCACCGATCCCTCGGACCCAGCTTTCTTTGGCGATCTTTCCTTCGTTATCCACCTTGCCAACAAGACTCGTATTGGCTGCGCAAACTTTGCCATGGTCGACATGGATCACTCTCCTCCGAGCTACGGGACGGTGTCGACGACCTCTTCCTCTGACATGGCTCACCCATCGGTCATGCCCCCTCACAATGCTACGGTCTCCACTACTGCAACGGCGACGATTGGCCTCCCTGTGATGCCTAGCTCGTCGACCACTACAGGCCTGCCTGTCTTCAGCGGTGCCGCTGTCAAGGTTGCTGGTAGTGCAGGTGCTGGTGCGTTGCTCGCCGCTGCACTCGTCTTGTAGATGATAGGAACACTACATATGGGTCCGAGAGGCCTCGGATTGTGGAGGATTAATGGGTGCACTATGGCGTTTTCTTCTTTCATTGTCTTGATTGATACCAGATGGACAGCCGACAGGTCCATTATTATTTTTTTCTTCTCACAGGTGGAGACACTAATGTTTGGGAGCTTGTTCATGTGGATATAGACGTGGCCACATTTTGATAATGGGTTCGATATGAGAAAGGACGTTATTTTATAATTGTTTTCACCCATACTCGGAGGTGTTAGTGACACTTTTACATCACGTCAACATGCCTCACGAGGTAAACTGGATATCCAAACGGTATTGAATAGCGACAAAGTGTGAACACATGGGTCACTAGTCACTACAACAGGCATTCATGCTGACACACGGTGGAACCTGTTGACTACTCCAAGGCAGTCGAAGCCCTTCGGGCATATACATTCCGTGTGTCTAGTACACACGAGGGTATCATTTACCGACCAGCTATCATGCTAGCCTACCATGACCTCCATCCATATCCTGTCAGTCTCAACTCTTGTCAGACATCGAGCGACAACCACCTAGGCCTTGACAGCCTCCTTCTCCAAGGTTTCCTCCTCCTTGACAGCCTCCTTCTCCAAGATTTCCTCCTTCTTGACAGCCTCCTTCTCGAAGATTTCCTCCTCCTGGCTATCGGGTTCCTCCTCGCGGGCCGACTTCTGGAACTTTGGCTTCTCTTCCGCCAAGGAGAGCTCGAGGTGGCGCTTGTTGTAGGTGGGGTGGGGGTGCTTGCAGAACTGCTCGGCAGCTTCGAACTCGCGGAAACGGACCGTGACGATTCCCTCAGGCTCTTTGTCGTAGATGGTGCAGTTGGTGACCTCGCCGAATTTTTCGGCCGCTGAACGCATGTCCTCCTTGCACTCGAGGTAGACCCTTTCATCAGCCTCAAGGCTCTTCAAAGTGAAGACTTTCTTGATGATGACGACCTTGGCCCACTTGTTCTTCTTCGGGGCGAAGACCTGCGCAGCCTCTTCTTCGTTGTCGGACCACTCTGCGAGCTTGCTGTAGATGTGTTAGGGACGATACAGCGCGCAATTAGAAGTAGTGGACTTACCGGTTGAGTTCTGCGCGGTTGCGCTCCAAGGCCTTCCTGTCCTGGCGCGAGAGCTTGGAAGCAATCGCGTCACCGTCCTTCTCCTTCTTGCCGTCGAAGTCAGCCTCATAGACATTGATCTTGCCGCTCGAATAGTCTCCAGGACGGAGATAGTAGTCGTCCTTCATATCGATGGCGTTGCGGATGGACTCCTTGCGGAAGTAGGTGATGAGGGCGGTCCGATCAAACTCGCCCGTCTTCTTGTCGTAACCCAGCCTGATGCGGGGTTTTCCATCCGCGCCCTTGTCGATGATGCCGAACTTGGCGAACTCGTCATGGAGCTCCTCGACGGTGGTGTCGGGAGGTAGGTTGGAGATCCAGATGGCTCTGTTCTCGTGGACCTTGGGCTTCTTGATGACCTGTGTCCTGTTAGCTAGCAGTCTATCACGGTATCTGGGATACTCACTTCTTGCTCCGTGACGTTCTTGCGTTTCTTGCTGTTTCTAGTCTCTGGGTCAGCCTGAAGTACACGGGTAGGCGGTGTTCCCGAGTGAGATCGGCCGGTCATCTCCTCCATGAATTTGTCGAGTTCGGCTTCTTCCATGGCTCCTGGTGAGGTGAACGGTGCAACGCGGCAGAGGTAGAAGAGGATATGGCCACCCAGAAGCTCCGGCGCAGCGCGGTCTTTGATGTCGCGAGCCTTGTACGGTCCAGACAGGTATTTTGAGCTCTTGCAGGACTTGCAGCAGGTGTGGAAACGTCGATGTGCGCGACGTTGGTGAGGTGTTGTTGTTTTGATCTGCGAGTGAGGGCAAGCTCAGGGCGTGGGCGGTGGCAGAAAAAGTCAGGCGGTGTGATGTGGGGTCAAGGCGCAGGTGACGCGCTACGGCGACAAAGATGATCCGGTGCCGATGACAACAAGGTCGGTGTTGCCTGCAGGAGGGGCAGTCAAGTCTCTGGGAGTGCTGACACCAACGCTGGTGGTCGCTGTGCGAGAGACCATGGTTCGTTAGTCTTTCTGAAGGGCAGGCCTTCCAGTGCCGCCATCTCTGACGAGGGCGCGGATGGACCTACACAGCGCTTGGCAAGATGTATAGGGACTCGGGCTCGATAGATGTGCCGTTGGGAGCGTGGTGGTGGATGAAGGGTGGTGGTGCAGGAAGGATGGTCGAGGAGGCTGGAGGATGCATCGAGACGCCGAGGGATGCATGGCGCCGTTTCGGACCCGCCGTCCGCCGTGCCCGCTTACCTACTGCGCTTAGCCGTTAGCTTGCGCAGGGCAGCTTCGATCGTCAGCCCCGCATGTCGCGACTTGAGCATCAGTCAGCGGGAGACGAGCCATCCGACGCATGCTCTGTACGAGACGATACCCGGTATGCACGAGGAGCCCTCCACCATCACACTAAGCCCCCATCGGCCGTATATATAGCACCGCCATGTAATAACCCTCGCGACTCTCGTAATCCTCTCCTTGCCTCCACCACTAACTCTCCTTGTCGCATACCGCGAACTGACACCACCATGTCTCTAGTCGACACCATATCCAGACCCAGCATGCGGGACCCGTTCCCACCACCATCGCTGCTCGTGCAGTCCAGCAAGCCGTTTGCTGATAAGCTGAGCTTGACGACGCTTCCCTACCACGTACACGAGATTGTCATCGGCTTCCTAGGATACCACTTCATCCTCCATGTCCTTTCCCCAGCTGTCTCGCGGCTCGTGTGTCCCAGGATATACAGCCGCTTCAATAAGCGTACTCGCCTGAACTGGGACATCCACTGGGTCTCTATGATCCAAGCGCTATTCATCTGTACCGCTGCGCTATGGGTCATCTTCAAGGACGAGCAAAGGCATGAAATGGATTGGAGAGGTAGACTGTGGGGCTACACGCCAGCCAGTGGCATGGTCCAGGGCTTCGCAGGTGGTTACTTTCTGTGGGATCTCCAAGTCTCCGCGCAATATATCAGCCTCTCCGGACCGAGTGCACTGGTACATGCTATCGGTGCATTGGCCGTGACCTGCATTGGTTTCGTAAGCCTTCGGCCATCCCAAAGCGAATCACACTGACACGATCCCTAGAAACCCTTTGGAAACTACTACGGCCTCTCCTTCGTCCTCTACGAGCTCTCCACACCCTTCCTCAACATCCATTGGTTCTGCGACAAGCTCGGCATGACAGGCTCAAAGCTCCAACTCTACAACGGCATAGCCCTCCTGGTCACCTTCTTCGGCTGCCGCATTGTGTGGGGCACATACCAATCCGTCATGATATACTCGGACATCATCCAGGCATTGACCACGCCGAAGCCTGAACTCATGAGCTCCCTGCTCGAGGCCCAGAAATGCGAGGGGAACGCGAATAGCAGTATGGGTCTTGACGGACCTGGAAGTTGTGCGGTCGGTCATCTGCCAATGTGGTTGGTGTGCGTGTATCTGGTAGGCAATACAGCCCTGAGCCTCCTGAACTTCTACTGGTTTTATCTTATGGTAAACGCCGTTAAGAAGAGGTTCGTGCCGTCGGACGAGACCAAGGTAAAGAAAGGACAATAAGCCAGAGGTGCAAATAGGGAGGAGGTAACAAACGACGATCATGTTTCCTGTCAATGCACTCTTGCCTACGCTTGCGAGCGGGCCTAGTGGAATAATTTAGGACCCCAGCAAACTGAACGATAGAAATTGATACCCTGCAGTCATAAAGTTGTACCGAACGCCTAGTTATGCGACTCAGTTCCCTGCTTGGGCCGGAACTGCATCTGCAATGGGTCGTATGGCGTGGGAGTCTTGACCCGTAGACCACAGATCCGTGATAGTTCGTTTATTAAGGAGATAGGTAGTGAGTGCGAGGATATGCATGGCAGACGAACGAGATTGTATATTGTGATAACGGGGTGTTAGGATTTGATCAGGGAGAGGGAAGGATGTAGGGTAGAAGAGTAGCAAGGTCGATGGGGTTCGCACATCATAGGAGGAGGGGAAGTAAATACAAGGTATGACAACGACAGGATACGGATTTATATGTCGAGACGCTAGCTAAGTGGATTCATAGCATCAAATCGATCTGTTCAGTGTCATTCGTTTTCATTTCTTCTTTCATACTACGTAGCGAGCGTGATATCGTAACTTGTGGAAAATAGAACCAGGAATGGCCCAAAGGCCGGGTATCAAAAAACCTCTTCTTCTTCCTCCTTCATCTTCTCTCCCTTCTGATGCTTTTTACCTTGTCGCGATGTCATAAAGAGCGTATAAAATCCCAAAACAACAACAGTAGCCACCACCAACCTTACTCCCCGATTTAAACACGCTCATACGGTTCAACAGGCCCATTTACACCAACATCATCATCACTCATCCGCTGCTCCCCCATTCCCGGGCGCAACTCTTTCTGTCTGAGCTCCCAACTACCGTAACGCTCATGTCCCTTCTTAGCATCGCTATCAATCACCACACCAGCAGGTGGTGCTCCATTCTTGACGAGCCCAAGATCAGGATCCGAAGCCAGTTTCGCCGAGCCTTTGAAGCCACCCAGTCCCGAGGACATCTTCCTGTTCCGTTCGACGCGATGGAAACGAACACCACCCAGCAGCATCGCGAGCGCAAACAGCAGACCCGCAACCGCAACCGCGACAACGGCACCGATGACGCCCGCGACTATGGTCGAAACTTTGTTTCGGTTCGAGGCTTGGGCGTTGGGAAGAGCGGGCGTGCTACGATCCGCGCCGCCATCACCGGTTGTGCAGAAGAGAGCGGGGCTCTCACAGCTATCGCACCACTCTGTGATACCCTTCATACTTATTTTACTGAACTGGGTCAGGAAATCGGTCCACTTCATATGTGCTCTTGCCTGCGCCTCGTTGAACATGGGATAGGACTGGAATTTCGGGGCGTCGGGGACGGTGCCGGTCGCGTTGTGGAAACTGAACTTGACGAATACATCGTTGGGGTCGCTGGGGAAGTCGGCGGTTTCGCCACGGCTGAAGAGTTCGAAGACCATGGCGGAGCCGTAGGAGGGGATGGCTTTGAAATTGCCATTTTGTTCGGAGTCGGTCATTAGCATCAGTGATAGGAGACTCATCATGGTGTCTTGCTCGCCAAAGTAGAGGGTTAACGGGTAGGACATGTCGGTTTGGTCACCAGTGTTGTTCTTGTCGACGACAAGGAAGCGGAAGGTGTTCATGATGGCGCCAGCCAGTGTTTTGCCGCCGATGGCTTGGTTGTCGGCGTCTGTGTCTGATGTAGATGTGTTGCCGTACATGTGCCATGCTTCTTCATCGGCTAGGTAGCGGAGCTGGTCGTAGACGCCCGTGAACGCTGTGTCGTTTGCCAAAGTGTCGTGAATCCTGGAGTTGTGCGTGTATTGGTAGGAGATATAGTCGTAGATTTCTATGGCTGAGTCGTACTGACTGTTTGAGGCTGTGAGCATCTATTTTGGATTGGATACACCTGGCACACGGGTTTTTACTCACACTACATCCTTGCTCAAGTGACCTTCAAACCAATCCACGTTCAAGCTCTCGTAAAGATCGGATGTTGCCGCTTTTGTCTCCTGGAACTCCTTCGTGGTCAGATACCTCAGTTTATCCCTTTGCGCCACAGGGCAGTTTTGCACTCCGGACACTATCCTCGAGGCCGGGTCGTGTTTACTAGCAGCTCGTATGCTTGCATACTGGTATCCCTTGAGAGGATAGTCTTCCGTAATACCATCAGCAAGTACTCCAGTGTCTGTTGTTCCATTCGAGATAGGATACAGTCCCTGCATGAAGGCTTGCGCAGCTGACATGAGATGCGGTTCATCGAGCGTCTGGATCCAGAGTAGGTCATTGTTCAGAAAGTCTGTCGATATGCCTGGGATGGGCGCAACGCTGAGTGGATTGGATGTGTCGCCAGTAATATATCTTGTTCTGAAATCTTGACCTAGGTCATGCATTTGTTTGGCACCCACTCCGGTAAGTGTCTGCGTATCCTTGCGAAGGAACGGGGTACGCTCTCCCGTTCTAAGGATTTGGGTATGGATTCAGCGCATGTCTCAAATGCATGTTATAATTGAAGCTACTCACCGAATGAATGCGAAAACACCGTGGGTATGGTAAGCATTACTGTCTGAAGCAGCCTGCACACCGGCAAGCCAGGCCGAAGCCATGCCCGCGATGGCAGTGCGTGTGAACATAGCGACCGTTTTTGTCGCGCAGGTATCTAAAAGGCAGGATGACGCGAACACAAGCGACAAGGCTGCATACCTACGACTTTGGGGTTTACCACATTCTTAACCTATCCTGAGGTTGTATGCAGCCGCCTAGCCACCCGTGCCTCTTTTCCAAGGCAGACCCCCAGAGAGTGTAGCCCCCAATAACGGACGGCACGCCTGAAGAATGCCGCGGGGTGAATTTACAACTTTTGGCCCCGCTGCATCATTGAGGCGGGGTACGACCGACGCTGCAGCCGCTGACAGCTGTCACTCGTCAAGCGACATGCATTCCTGATATTCTGTATTGAGCTTTATAAAGATTGTTCAGGTATTCAAATCCCGTTGCAGTCATATTACATCCGGACTGCATCCGAATCCGCGGGAACCTACGAAACCAAGGTGGTTACTACTTAGGTACATTTTGCGTACGAAGTACTCCGTAGCGCACGATATTACTTTTACTCAACGCCAGGTGGGTGGGAGTCTGGGAGCGGCGCGGTTAGTCGCCGACGAGCTGTGTTTCAATTGATCCTTCGCCCAGGCCTCCAGCCCCCAATAGGTACTATGCTTGGTTAGCCAGTGCTATACCTAACGCTTCTTGAGATCGTCACCGGTATACCAGTCACTGCATGCAATCCAAGGGCAAGTCGCCGAGGCAGTGCCGTACCTGCATCTTCGTTCTAGTACTGCATGCATGCGGTTACCCAGGTGTTGTCTGTGGCTTAGATGTCTGAGTTTGAGTGATCCGTAGAAGATGACATGCGGATTTCTGAGGCAGAGCACGTGCGTATTGCTGCAGATGGATCGCACCACATTCAGGCCTGTCATAATGTCCGACAAAGACCATTGCCGCTGCGCCTGAGCCTCGTCGTCGATCTCATGTTGATACATGGTGTATTTTGCTTGTTCGTTTGACATTAAATAATATATCTCCGCCAGCAGCAGGCGGGTATTGCTACAATGACCTAGCGATGGAAGGACTGCCTACCACGCTCAAAACGCCCCTTTAGGTCCAACATCAAGCGACTAGAACTGGACATACCCTTTCCTTTCATTCGATCATGGCCCTACAAGGTGACCTCAACGCGACCCTCAGCACCCGGCGCACCACCAGCCTGCAGCGAGGGCAGGAGGTAGGTGATGTCGTCCCAGGGATGCCTGTAGAGACCAGTGCGCAGCCTCTTCTGGTCAAGGAAATGGGCAATCAGACCGATACTTCGGCCAAGGACGAAGAGACCGTTGAGCACACCCATCTTCAAGTAGTCCTCAGCCTCCTCTTGGGTGAAGGCACCGCCGTTACGGACAAGGTCAACGAAGCAGACAGCGATACAGCCGTCAACGTTGAGAATGAGGTTGTCCTTCTTGGAGGTGGTGACAGACTCGACAGCGAGCGCGTAGTCGAGCAGCTTGGTGCTTGGGAAGTTCTTCTTGACGTACTCCTTGACGAGTTCGACACGGAGATCGGGGTTGTTGCGGGACTTGATTCTGTGGCCGATACCAGGGACTGAGAGAGGTTAGCGAGACGTGCTGAGCGGTTGAATGGAGAGCACTTACTGAGCTTGTTCTCTTTCCTCATTGTGTCAACAAAGTCACGAGGACTGAGACCTTTGTCAAAAGCCTTGCTGAACTCTTCAGCGGCACCGTCGAGGGCACCACCGAAACGCGAGCCAATAGTCAACAGACCAGAGACCAATGCACTGATAAGATCCTTGCCAGCACGAGTGGTGATGATGGTGTTCATGGCACCAGACACGGCTGGACCGTGATCAGCAGTCAACATGAGCACCATTTCGAGGAAGCGGCTGGCGTAGTTGGGCAGGCGGCGACGGAACCAAAGCAACGACATGACACCACCGATACCGATCTCCTCCCTAAAGACATCGGAGATGGGCATACCAGCGTACAGTAGCTCCTGACCACGGTCATCAGAAATGGTGGAAATGAAGGCAGCAGGCTTTCGGATGAGCCCGAGCTCTTGTGCCCACGAGTAGTCAATGGGGATCTTGGGCACAACAGGCTCAGGCTTAGGCTTAATGGTGCCGTCCTTGACCAGCTTCTGATAGACCTGCGCAAGCGTAGCAGGCATCTCCTCAAAGGTCTCTGGTACGTAGATGCCAGCTTCCCTCATGGTCTTGTTCTTGGTCGCCGCAGTCTCGAGCTGAGAGTTGGCGAAGGAACCAGCGTGGCCGAATTGCACTTCGGTCTTGAGCATGCCAGCAACGGTACCGATAGCCCATGCAACAATGGGCTTGGTGACCTGACCAGACTTGACAGCCTCAATTACGCGGTATTCTTCAACACCACCAACCTCACCCAACAGGACGATGACCTTGCAGTCGGGGTCGGATTGGTATCGGAGAACGTGGTCGATGAAGGTAGTACCGGGGTATCTGTCACCGCCGATGGCAACACCCTCGAGCACACCATCTGTAGTGTTTGCGATGATGTTGTTGAGCTCGTTGGACATACCACCGGACTTGGAGACGTAGGAGACGGAGCCGGGGCGGTACAGCTTGGAGGCGACGATGTTGTCCATCATACCACCCGTGTTACCGATCTTGAACGCACCGGGCTTGATGCCACCGACCGTAGCGGGGCCGATGATAGTGATGCCCTTCTTCTGGGCAACGTGTAGGATTTCTCGGGCACGCTGTGCAAATCAATATCATCATTCAGTCAACCTTGTCATAATCGCGACTTACGCGCTCTGGTACACCCTCAGCAATGATGGCGATGCACTTGATCTGGGGGAATTCCATCAACTCCATAGTAGACTGGTAGACGGAACGCGACGAGGCAAAGTTGACGACGGTGTCGACGTCATTGTGCTTGCCAATGGCCTTCTCTACTGTCTGGTACACGGGCAACAGAGTCTCGCTGGTTCCCCAGTACCTGCATACCGTGAGTCGCAGGTTCACAAAGAGGGGGCTGATTGCTTGGCACGCACATTTTGCTAACGAACTGACCGCCGAATGTGTAGATGATACCGGCGACCGAGGGCTGCTTGCGCTTGCAGATGAAGTCGAAATCGAGCATACCCTGCACGGCACGGGGCTGCAGTCCACTGTTCGCACGCTGTTAGCGGCTCGCTCGCCTGACATTGTATTTGTGTGTTTTCTTACTAGACAAAGCATCGTGTCTTCGGGTGGAAGAGGGTGTGGGCGGCGGGCGGGCTCAATGGGCGGCTGGGCGCTGCGAAACGACGAATGTTGTCATTGGCAGAGAGGCCCTCGCTCGTCGAGGTGGCCGTTTGGGGGGGAACGCTCCCGTTGGCTGGCGCTGCGGAGGGCATCGTGGCCGAATGTGCGTCAATTGACAAGCTGAAGCTTCGATTTATTGACAAGTGGTCTGTCTGCGTCGGGGTGTCAGTCATGTTTAGAATCTCGCATACCGAGGCAGTCGCGGACAAGGTGAGTGGGCGGGCTGACGTGAGGGCTCGCAGGCCGAAAAAAAGCTGTTGGAGCTGGCTAAAGGCCGGCAGGCGAGGATGTGGCAGGTGGGACGGAGGCCGATGAGGCAGAGGACTTACCTTATGGGTGCAATGCCGTGCTCAGGGCAATGCAGAATGCTGGGATGGATGGGGAGAAGGTTGCGAGGAGAAATGCAAAATGCAGCTGGCCCGCGACTCTTCCCGACATTTGGGCCCTTACTCTGGCGATGTTGAGGTCCCCTTGTTGGAGACTAGCGCCACGCTAACCCGGCTTCCGAGCGGTGAACGGGGAGCCGTGTGTCTTGCGCCCCGGGCAGCATCGCCATCCGGGATGGGGATACTGGCAATCCGTGAGCCTTTGGCGGCAGTTAGAGCGCAGTCGTCGATGCCTGTGACTCTGATTCCCGGCCGCAATGCTCGTCCTTGGATCCAAGTCCAGTGACTCCAGTCGTCGTGGGGTCTCGCAGCTCCATGTACCCCTGGCAAGCGTCCTCGACATCATTGGCCCACGGAGCTCTAGCGGCTCGCCCTGCATGTGCGCCCGCGATTCCCAAGCTCAACACGCAAGAAAAAACAGCAGACCGCTGTTCTCGAAGCTCTCTTCCGCTGTCGTCTGACAACGCCAGTCTTGCCCGTCTTGCCAACAATCCCCCAGCATCCTCTTGTTGACCGCGTGTCAAGCCTCAACCAAATATAGGTACGTCTCAGCAGTCGGACTCTTGGGTTTTGCGTCTTCTTGTGCCCGGCCCCTCACTACCCTCCCAACACCTTCCTCGCCGGACATTTGCACAAGAGCCCGTAGCCATACTGCCGAGCCTCCTGCTGCTGTCGGAATCCACCCTGCGAAGTCTCTGAGACGCACTTTCCTTGCCATATCTCTTTGCAGCCCGCTCCTTCCCACGCGAGCATCCAGTCTTGACATCCAGTACTCATCAGCTGCAGTCTGACCAAACCTCATCATGTCTGCCAAATCCATCTTCGAGGCCGACGGCAAGGCCATCCTCAACTACCACCTCACCCGCGCGCCCGTCATCAAGCCCACTCCCCTCCCCGCCTCGGCCACACATAACCCGCCGTCGAAGCTCGCATCGCTCGACTTCCCAGCTGATGCCGACGTCAAGGGCGTGCTCGACACGGCCGAGGCCACATACCCGTGGCTCCTGACTCCCGGCTCCAAGTTCGTCGCAAAGCCAGATCAGTTGATCAAAAGGCGAGGCAAGAGCGGTCTGCTCGCGCTGAACAAGACCTGGGCCGAGGCCAGAGAGTGGATCGAGGCGCGGGCAGGAAAGGAGCAGCGCGTCGAGACGGTCGATGGTGTCCTGAGACATTTCTTGGTCGAGCCCTTTGTTCCCCATTCCCAAGACACCGAGTACTACATCAACATCAACTCCGTGCGAGAGGTATGTCTGATTCCACCTTTTTTTCCTCTTTTTTCCTTCTTGTCGTTTCGGCCGTGTCTATCGCCTGGCGGGGGCGCGATCGTGCAAAAGGCATGTTGCATGCGCTGGGCGGAGCGTCGCAGCACAAGTCGAAACGGAGCGGGAAGTAGGCTCAAACACGGGGCCCTCTTCCTGGTTTTGTCTGAAGGGCGGCCGGGCGAAGGGAACGATGCCCGACCCACTTCTGCAAAGCACCTGCTCTTATGCGATACGCACGTCCACTTTCACATGCCAAATTGGCTGCAATTTCAGCGTGCTCGCTTCGTCAAATTTGCCGGCCCCCCCTGGTGTTGCGGCTCTTCCCTCGCTGCCCATGCGGCTCCTGCGCCATCTTACCAATCATTTTTCGATCTGGTCGCTAACTCTTCCGCTTTAGGGTGACTGGATTCTCTTCACCCATGAGGGTGGCGTCGATGTTGGCGATGTTGATGAGAAGGCTGAGAAGCTTCTTATTCCCGTTGACCTCAAGGAGTATCCCTCAAACAAGGAGATCGCTGCCACTCTTTTGAAGAAAGTCCCAGAGGGTGTACACAATGTCCTCGTCGACTTCATCTCAAGACTATACGCTGTCTATGTCGACTGCCAATTCACGTAAGCTACCTAAGCATATCCATACCTGCTATACCCTAACACTACCATAGCTACCTTGAGATCAACCCTCTCGTCGTCATTCCCAACGAGGAGAAGACCTCAGCTGAGGTCCACTTCCTGGACCTTGCTGCCAAGCTTGACCAAACTGCTGAGTTTGAGTGCGGTGCTAAGTGGGCTATCGCTCGCAGCGCAACTGCTCTCGGCATACCAGCTGCTCCCCAAAAGGAAGCTAAGACCACTATCGACGTCGGCCCCCCGATGGAGTTCCCTGCTCCCTTCGGTCGTGAGATGAGCAAGGAGGAAGCATACATCGCCGAGATGGATGCTAAGACCGGTGCCTCTCTTAAGCTGACCATCCTCAACGCCAGTGGCCGTGTCTGGACTCTCGTGGCCGGTGGTGGTGCTTCCGTCGTCTATGCTGACGCTATCGCCTCTGCCGGTTTCGCCAGTGAGCTTGCCAACTACGGTGAGTACTCTGGTGCTCCCACAGAGACTCAGACCTTCCACTACGCCCGCACCGTGCTCGACCTCATGCTCCGTGCTCCTCAACACCCTGAGGGCAAGGTTCTCTTCATCGGTGGTGGTATCGCCAACTTCACGAACGTTGCTTCGACCTTCAAGGGTGTCATTCGCGCCCTGAGAGAAGTCTCTCCTCTTCTTATCGAGCACAAGGTCCAGATCTGGATCCGTCGTGCCGGTCCCAACTACCAAGAGGGACTGAAGAACATCAAGGGTGTCGGCCAGGAGCTTGGTCTCAACATGCACGTCTATGGTCCTGAGATGCACGTCTCTGGTATTGTGCCATTGGCGCTCATTCCTGGCAAGAAGACGGATGTCAAGGAGTTCTCTGGTTAAGCGCGTGATTTGTACATTAGGGTCGCGGGTGTAGATTAGGACTATTTACGGCTCACGGCTAGACAAAGAGTTAACGATGGAGAGCTATGCATGGGATCAGTATTTGGGCGGATCTGTTGCTTCCTCTAGATCTTGCCTTGCTGATGCATATGGCTGCTGTTTGAGGAATATAACATTTAATACTTTGATTGAGTCGTGTCGGCCTCTGTGTGTGTGTGTGTGTGTGTGTGCGCTGTGTGACTTGCAAATTCAATGTGTTGAGGTTTGGGCACTCTGTCTCCCTCCTTGATAGACTGCGTGGAGGATACGTGGAGTGGGCATACTTTTCCGTAGTATCATATCCTTCACAACCCGCTAGAAGACATAACCATCAGATTGTTGTACAGAGCTGTTAGCACCCAGCGCCAACTTATGTTGAAGGAGGTAGTTCCTCGAGCGAGTACATGTAGTACTAGGCAAGGCTGAGTTTGTGGCGGTAAGACATTTGATCAGCCATTAAATTAATAATAAATAGGGAGATAGTAGTCAGGGGTTCGGCTGCGCCCTTCCTTGAACATCGATTCCCAATCCATCAACGCCCTTTTACCGACTCCATGCTAGTCATCCACATGCGAGGACCAACGCCTCGGTGAAAGACCCGATAATAAAAAACTGTCAAGCCCGGGCTCGGACTACTCTGGCCCCCTCACCCCCTTTCCACCGCTACTGAACGATACCTCATTGGCCTCTCGCCAAAGGGATCGTGTTGGGAACGGGATTACCAAGATTTGCCCAATCCGCCAGGGCATCGAACAGGTCGCCCAACCTGACGCCATCCTCTTCGCTCTCGACCCTCAACACTCTAAACACACGCCTCGTCTTGCCATGCCTCAGCGTCAACTCCTTCAACGGGGGCATAGAAACCAACATGTGCCGCCACAGGCCGGGCGCCTTGCCGGCCCTAAACCCACCCGTGTGCAGAAACTGATTAAACTCCATAACGACGGGGTGAAACAAAATCTCCTGGCTCGTCCTCACAAGCCCCATACACCGCCTCAGGACCGTAAACTCATTCCTCACGCCGACCGAAAACCGGGTCCCGTGTGGCTGCGGCCCGGCCTCGATAGATTGGGGCTGGACGTCGAATTCGAATTCAAACGCCGTGGGCACAAGACTATAGATCTGCAGATTCCGACTCGTTTTCAGATAGAGCATCTCGGCCAGTAGCGGGGAATCACCAGGAATCAAATCACGCCAGGTTTTGCTCACGTTCTGGCACCGGACTAGGGTCCAGAAGTCTAGCTGCGCAAACACGTGTTGCAGCACTTCGATGGGGAGCTCGTTGATGCCGCGGCGGTGCGCGTGCGGCTGCGAGGCGGTGAACATGTGCCGCACCCGGTCTGCGTAGTTGCCCATGCTGCTCCGGCGGCTGTCTTTGGAAAGCTCAGATTCTCGCGATCGATTGGATGATGTCTCCGGGTCGGGAGAGAGTGTTGTGCTGATCGAAGGGTTGCGTGCTGACTGTTGGTGGGAGTGGTTGTTCTTGCGCCGGCCTGTCGTGTCTTTGAGCATGTCGGAGAAGCGGGTGAAGGCCGAGATGTGGGGTTGTGATTGGTGGAGATCCATCATGGTGTTTTGGGTTTGGTGTCCTCTAGAAAAGTGTCTCGATTGGAAGCTTTCTGGTTTGCTGGAGATTGCCTGCTGTCTTTCTCTAGCTATGGTCCTGAGGTGAGACGTCGTCTGCGTTTCAGCCGTGCGATGTCGGATGTGGGGTGATGTGTGTGCAACGTGGATACCCGTTTCCAGTATTTATTATCTTCACTTGGTGTTAAGGAACCGGTAGAAGCTGTAGTTATATCGTAAGAAGGGTGATGTATGTGGTGAGAATCAAGGGAGTGGGAGTCGACGTGTAGGATGCAGCTGACTGTTCACTAGTCCAAAAATAGATGACCCTCTCACGGGAGGCATGGGGATGCCGGCAAAAGCAAGGTACGCAAGGATCGGCAAGTTTGCACGATTGCTTTTGCGGGTTGTAACCAGGAAACACGATTTGATTGAAGTTATCGGAGCCTTTCCTTAGTACATTACTAAGGTGACGTTCCGCCCGCCGCGAGCGGGTTTCCTGGCGGTATTGACCACAGAGCAATACCAAAGTTCCGTCTGTGTGGCATAGTGTCATGGTATCCCAAAATTAGTTGTCGTGTTTGTATTTGTCTACATGTGTTTGACCGAATATGGTCATCGGTTTGCTCCTTGGCATCTCTCTCGCCAGCCTTGGCTACAGTCGAATACATACAGCCTTGGTGGGCCGGAGCACTGTGCCTGAGAGCAGTCTCGCGAGACCGCTATTCCGTCTCTACAGTAGCCTCATTCACTTGGTATGCAGCCCAAAACGACTCGAAACCGATGCAGAGCTTGTGCCGGGTGCTCCTGCAGTAGAATCCGCGGGAAGCCGTTGCATGTTGTGCACATATCTCCTTCTCTTCACCCGACCTCAATCGCTGCGAGCGCACCAATGACCTCTTCAGCAACCCCGCCGCTCTCCACCACCATCTTGGTGATTTGTGAGACCAGACCTCGCTTCATGCCTCCTCTGGGTGGTGTCCATACGCCTGAATTTGCCAGCAACTCTCGCTGTGTCAGCGCATCAGCACTGGATGTTGGGACAGTGCCGCCAGTCGCCGAGTTGATCGAGTTTGGAACACCAGGTGGTGTAAGATGAGATGGAGGGTCAATGGTGCGTATCGAAACGATGCGTGCGCCGGTCGAGGAGGAGGTGGAGTTGGTGCAAGCGACTGCGAGCACTGCGTCGGCTACCGCCAGCTCCTCCTTGGCGGGGTCGAATATGATGTTTGAGCCGACAGCCATGGCTAAGATAATGACTGGTGGCTTTCCTAGCTGGGGCGCAGTCTTGTTCGCGTCGGCCCTGTTTGGGTATAGCGGCACTGCAGCGGCCCAGTCGTCGTCGAACAGCGGGTCTTCGTCCTTTTCAGACTTCAGTGCTGGGAGGTGTGTGGTCAGGAGGGCCAGATGAGTCGTCATGGACAGGAGAGCGAGCGGGTAGGAGAGGGGCGGTGAAAGCAGCAGGATCTACCCATGTTAGCACATGTATGAATGATAGTAGTGTTGCATCCTTACATCCACGTAGAGCTTCCAGTGGAACCGGGTGTTGATGTACAGCCGGTCCTTGAGCTCTCCGCTGGCGAGCAAGCTCTCGGTGAGCATCGAGGCTAGGAAGACAGGCAGCGCATCGTCCTCGCGGAAGCCCGGCACCTCGACGCTCATCTCGACCCACGAGTTCTGGCCCTTCCCTCTGCTTTCGTCCGCCGCCCCCCCGGCTGCTGTGGCCACCTCCTCTTGCTCCCCCAGTGTCGGCCGCGGGCGTGATCTCTCCACCTCGGCCTTGACCCCGACCAGCGCCTCGGTCCCGTCTTCGAGAGCAATGCGCGCACTGCCATTTGCGGCGGGCAGTACGTCATACTCGGCGCGCATGGAGCGAAAGTCGCGGGGCCCTTTGGTGACATCGAGGCGGATGGGCGGCGACTGGGCGAGGGTGGAGCGCAGGAAGGACAGCTCGGCGGGCGAGAGATTGACGAGCGGCTGCTGCGGCGCCATGTTGATCGCGCCGTGCTGATTGCGACGGTGCCGGTGCTGGCTGTGTTTGCTGCGACCGCACTTCCCGACCCTTTGTCTCGACGATGCACTAGCGGCCGCGGCGATTGGCGGCGATTGGCGGCTGCAGCGTCACTCCCTGCGCGGCATGGCGTCAAGGCAAGCTTCGCGCGACAACACCAACGTGCAGTCCAAGTGCTGTCGGTTGACCGCTGTTCAGTCAGCGGCCGCGGGAAGAGCCCTGTTTCCTTGTGTTTCTGTGCGTCTTGCTTATATTCCTCTCTGCCTACTGTATATATCCCGACCGGGCCCGCCATGGCTTTGTGATCAAGCCACCCTGTCACCTCGTCCAGTCACACGTGCCGCCGATCGGATAGCGCAGATGTCGCCCACGTCCTCGAAGCGGAACAGCGGCAATGCCAACTCCATCACCATCATCGACAAGCTCGACTACCCGCCGCCCAACTCTCCGCGCCGGCCCCTCCTCGCACCCGACGACGACGCCGAATCACAACGACGCAGCCAGGACACGAGCTACGCCGGCAGCTTCTTCGAGCAGGTGGCCGAAGGCATCTACGAGCGCGACCGCGACAAGATGCAGCGCGTCGTGCAGCGCTGGCTGAGCTTCGTCTGGGCCATCGTCATCTGCCTGTGCGCTGGTAGCATCACCGCCTTCTCCCTCTATGGCCACTTGTTCCAGTCGAAGCTGCACTATACCCAGGTCCAGGTCAACATCGTCTCCATTGGCGCCGAGCTCGGCCTGTATCTCTTCGTACCCCTCTTCGGATACCTCTGCGACCGGCTAGGACCAGGCATACCTTCTGGTCTGGCTGGCCTCTTGTTTGGGTCCGGATACCTGCTGGCTGCGTTTGCGTACAAGAGCGGGCCTCCGCCGTCTGCAGGCGGCCATGGATGGTCCTTTGGCATCATGGTGCTGGCGTTTGCCTTTGTGGGCATGGGCACGAGCTGCATGTACCTGTCTGCAGTAACGACGTGCGCAAAGAACTTTGGGCGTGGAAACGCAAAGGGCGTGGCGTTGGCAGTGCCCATTGCTGCCTTCGGACTGAGTGGCATGTGGCAGAGCCAGGTCGGCAGCCGCTTGCTCTACGTGAGGAACCCAGACGGGAGCAAAGGAGACGTGGATGTGTTCCGCTTCTTCTTGTTTCTCGGCATCCTGCTGCTCTGTGTGGGCGCCATCGGCTTCTTCGCACTGCGCATCATGGACGAGGAAGAGATGATCGACGAGGCCGTAGACGAGCTGGAGAGATCCGGCCTCCTACAGCGCGACGAGTTCTTCACCCAAGCTGCGCACCACCACGGCTACGGAACCATGGAGACCCAGGACCTCTCCGACTCGACCTTCGACTTCCTCCAGTCAGAGGCTGAACGCCTGAAAATGAAGGCAGAAGAGGAGGCTCGCAAGAAGACATGGCTACTGAACGAGGAGACGCGCCGGTACATCATGGACCCTACCATGTGGTGGCTGGCTGGAGGCTTCTTCCTTGTCACTGGGCCTGGCGAAGCCTTCATCAACAATCTTGGGACCATCATCGAGACTTTGACTCCTGCACACGTCGCCACAAATACGTCGCCAGCCACCCACGTCTCCATCGTGGCAATCACCTCAACACTCGCCCGCTTGATTACCGGCACACTCTCCGACATCCTCGCTCCTGTAGGCCCGGTACATCCGCATCGCCGTGGCCCCGACTCTGTCGCGAACTCGCTTTCCTCGCTCCCACCTCTCGAGCGTCCACGCCGATTCACCGTGTCTCGCATAGTCTTTCTCTTAACATTCGCCTTTATCCTCTCACTCGGACAGCTCCTCCTCGCCTCTGGCTGGGTCCAGAACCATGCCTCCCGATTCGCCGCCGTCTCCGCGCTCATCGGTGCCGGCTATGGTGCCGTCTTCTCCCTAACACCTATTGTCGTCTCCGTAGTATGGGGCGTCGAGAACTTTGGAACAAACTGGGGCATACTTGCTATGACGCCTGCAGCAGGTGCTACCCTCTGGGGCGCAGTCTATGCGACCGTGTACCAGAAAGCTGCAGATCGCGGTGAAGCAGGCGTCGAGAAAGACCCCGAGGACGTGCTGTGCCATGGTACGGCATGCTATGCACCGACCTTCTGGGCCATGACTATCAGTGTCTGGATTGCAATGGGTCTTTGGATCTGGGCCTGGAGAGGGCCGGGCGGATGGAAAAGGAGAGGCGTCGCTGTATAGTACTTTTGTCCTTTCAATTGCATGGCGAACGGTGTTGGATTTATTGTTCATGGAAGCGTGCATTGCCTTTTTTTATACATTATTAGTAGACTATAACTGCATTTTACGTCCTAGTATTCAAGATTGTGCACCATCGTGATTGCGAATCTAACATGAATTTAAGTTGCAAAAAGGGTGTATGTGGCTGGGAATAACTACGCGTGGCCAGCGAACGCACAGCAAACGCATGCAAGTACAATTCCACGAAAAAAAAAAAAAAAAAAAAAAAAAAAAAAAAAAAAAAAAAAAAAAAAAAAAAAAAAAAAAAAAAAAAAAAAAAAAAAAAAAAGAGCAAAAAAAAAAATACAAAAATACTAGTCGACACACCAGCCCACCACACGCCCCCCAACCCTAACGAGAGTAATCCAGCACCGCCATCCCATGGTGAATGCCCGACTGCAGAATTTCTTCCCTCGTCCAACGTTGCATTCATTGCTTAGGTCCCTCCAGCATCACTGGCTACCCAAGTGAGTGGATTTTAGAAAGGACACCACAGGACTCGAACTGGGCTCCTGCTGGGGTAGCGACAGGGAGGTGTGTGGGGATGATCGGTATGTCTTCTAGCACTTTGACCCGCTACAGGTGGAACTTTTCTGAAAATTTAAAAGTTATATAGTGAGGAAATTGGGGGTGGCCTTGCTTGCGGATGCTTGTTGCTTACCCTTGGGGCGCACTCGGGGTCGGCTGGCACTGGATGTTGGGCGCCGGCTTAATTTTAAGCGAAAGGTGTCGTGTGGGGCTTAATAAGAGTGCTAGTTAGGTAAGTTACATGGTTGTTGGCACCGTGGCACCATCACGCAACAATGCTGCACAACCACGTTGTACTCGTAGCGTAGTCAATGCATAGCGCCTGATTCATGGCATGCCTTATATGCAGTATACGGTTTCGCCAATTCCACTACTGATGCTTGGGGTATCTATGCTGTATGCGCCTTCAAATGCAACCTCTCCTGTTCCTATGAAGCAGACACCACACGTCGCGTCAGGTCTTCCAGGTATGCACTAGGTCTCTGATCTTGGCCTTGACGTGATCACAGCTCAAACGGCTCCGTTCATCTTCCTGGATCATATCGCTGATCAACTGCTGCACATCTGAGCCCATGTCCCCAAAGCTTTGCGCAAAATCTTCAGGAAACGTCCCGCGACGGAGCTGGGTCAGAGCTGCGATTCGCTCCATGCGAGTGCCAAATCTCTGCAGCATCTCAAAGGCTACCACACCCAGAGCAAAGACATCGAGCTTCTCGCTGATGCCACTGCTGGTCTGAGGGCGGTAGAATTCGGTGCCGACGGGCTTGGTGGTGTCTGGTACAGCATAACTGTCGCTCAGCACCGCCACAAGCCCAAAGTCACCAATACGCGGCGTGATATGTAAGCAATCCTGCTTTGAACAAGGCTTGCAACTTGACATGTCGACAGAGCCGTATGGAGGATTGCGGGCCCTTGAGAGTGACAGGAATACGTTGGCTGGTTTCAAATCACGGTGGACGACATCTTGTGCGTGCAAGTACTCAACCCCAGAGACGATGTTGTTGAGTAGCTCCAGCGAAACGCACGGGTGGAAGCAATGCTGACCGATCGTTTGACCATCTGAAATGGCTCGTTCGGATGACAAGAACGCGGCGAGGTTCGTTTCGCAGAGGCTCATCTGTACATTCAGGGTAAGGACCGGTCCAATGCTGCGATTCTGGACCAAGTGACGCGGTACGTCACTGTTTGAGACCATGCTGTCTGACATCTCAGAGACTCGCTCCTGTGAATACGGCATGTGCGACCTTGGTATGTTCTCGACATCTTTGTCTTCCTCATCCTCGTCGACATCCTCGACGGCGCTCATCCGGGACTTAGTTGACGAGACGGTCGCAACCGTAGTCTGACTGGCCTGACTGTCGCGGCGATTCCCACGTCTGGTTTGTCTCAGCGTCTCTTTAAAGGACGACGGCTCGGGGGCTTCGCGCTCAGGCTCGCCAGCATCCATACAGGGTTGGCTAGACTCAAAGACAATATCGGCACCGTGGCTATTGTCAGTCCTCTCAAATGGGTCATCGAACGTCAGGTTATCTAGCCTGGACGGCAAATGATCCGAGAATGACGGAAACGCAGCTGCTTCTTCCAGCAGCCGATCATCTCCCAGCATGGTGATTTCTGGTGTCGTCGTCGACCCGCTAGTTATCGTGGTAAATTCCAGCCATGCGTTATGGTATCGAACAATGTTGTTGTGATCGAATCGAGCAAGCGAACGGACTTCCTCAAGCATGCTCTCAAGCTCCTCGGGTCCATGCTCTTGGATTTTCGCAACCTTGGAAGGGCTGACTGGGATCCTTTTCACAGCGTAGAATGAGCCATCGAGTTTGTGCTTCGCTTTGAAGACCTTGCCGTAACCACCCTTGCCTACGACTTCCAGCTCGGAGAACTCCCTCACATAACGATCTGTTTGCAGATGAGGATAACCGCGCAGTTCTAACTCAATGGGAGCCGCTATTCCGGACGCGAGGTCGAGACCAAGAGATGGTTGCTGAGGTAGGGGTTGATCTAATGTGTTCCCTGGCCGAGTAATGAGTGCTAGCGCAGACCCTTCGGGAATGACCGAAAGCTTGCTGAGGTTGCTCCGGGTCAGCCTGTTGATTCCTTCATTCGCAGTTGTTCGATGCCCTTGCATGTCGTCGCTAGCATACAAATCGTCGACATTGTTCGAGATCTGACGGGCAATCTCCTTGTAGGACGCTCGACCCAATCGCTGGGCCTCCGGATCTGATGGGTCTTTACCTAGTTGTTCTGCGACCTGTTTTATCGTTCTTTCCTCCAACAAGGAATGCAATAGCAGATCGCGAACGCTTTGTGTCGAGTTCTGGCGTATCTGGAGATGCGACGGTCGCTGGGGTTGAGTTGTTGGTCCTGACGCATTAGAGTCCAGCGTGTTGATTCTTGACAGAACAGTATCTTGCTGTGATTCGCTTGCCTCCTCGTACTCGCTTTCAGAAGCTTCTGAACTTGAAGAAGAGTCACCGGGCCTGCGAAACATGGACATCGCGAAACTGAAACTCTGATGGCTCAAGGTAGGGACAGAACAATAGGCCAGTGGTGTTGTTTAAGAAGAGCCTTGGGCTAATTGATCAACTTGAAAACCATTCAGCGATGCTCAGAAGGAGAGTTGGGTTATGGCTAACGTGCAGGTTGCGTGTACTTTGGTGTAGCTGCAGCGTCGAGCGAAGAACAACTCGATGCTAGCAGCTGAACCTAAAGTAAACACAAGGCCCCCATGAGTACCTAGGTGTGCTTTCTAGGCAAACATCGATCGTCGCAGAAGCCGATAGAAGCGAAACGTGGCCCTTCACTCCGGAGGGCGGAAAGCAAAGTAATAGCTCGACAATGGGATCGGAAGGGCGCACACGCGAGAGTGGGTCTGGCGGACACTAGCGCAGTAGCGCGTCATACTGGTATCACGTGTTGAGGCGGTAACGCGCCATCCACTTCAGATGTTTGACACCACGCTCTCGACGCTTTCAATGCCGCCGCGGCACGATACAACATCAATCCGCCCACTAATGCACGAGACAACTCGATATGGTGTGTGCAATGTCGCGTTCTTTACACCATCATCGTCCACCAATATTTGATTGATCCAAACTACGTGCAAACATCATGCCGCGTCGTCAACTGCCATGGGCCAACAAAGGTAGCGGAAGCCGAATACAAATCAAGCCGACATCAACGCGAAAAGCTGCAAAGCAACGCGCCGTATCCGCCATTGATGATGACTTTTTTGATGGCCCCGTGGTGGGAAGCAACAGCAATGGCAAGGGACGGGCACATGAGTTGGACGATGAGCTTCAAGAGCTCCCCACAGAACCTTCCACACCGCGAACAAGAATACGGACCAAAGATACATTGCACACAGCGCATGCGCGTGCGCAATCTTCGTCTCCGCCCCCTTTTTGCGATTTTGAGCCGCCACAGGTCGAGGCTATGTACAAGGGGGTCTCCAAGTTTGACCTACGAGACGACGAGTGGATGATGGTCGAAGACGAGTTCTTGGAGACTGCAAAGCTATTCACACGACACTTGCATATTGCAGAGTACGAGAAGCTAAAGAAAATGATTGAAGAGAAGAAGAAAGAAGCCAAAGTAGCACGGCCTGTGGTTGCAGGCGCAAGGAGGTCTATCGAAGGTGCTTTCAAAGAAAAGGCCAAGGTTCAGGAGCAGAGGCAAAAGCAGGCTATTCGGGATGTGTTTGAATCCAAGGACAGTGACGAGGAAGATGAGCAAGATATGATTTCGACGCGTACGAGTTTAAGCAAGGCTACGTCGTCGTTTTCGGTCCCAAGAAGAACTCTTGTAACTGCCTTTAAGCGATCGCCACAAGCACATGCAGCACAGGATAGCGAAAGCGAAGATCTCGATGCGCCGCGGCCTCGCGCAAAGTCTGCCTCAAACCCATCATCTACAATCAGGCCATTAGCGACCCGTGCAAACGCAGAAGGAGGGTCAATGTCAGCTTCGTCTCGCACATCCAGTACGAAAGGGTCACAACGAACATTTGCGAAGCCTCAACCGCCTCCTGTCGCATCAAACCCGCGCTCAAGAATGAGTCGCGCAACTCCCTTTGACATGCTAGATGACTGGGTACCGAAAAAGCTGAAGCCCTTACCGACAGCTTCACCAGCCCAGCAATCGAACAGTCGACTCTCGCGATCCACAACACCTGTAAAAGCACCATCAGCATCACGCACACCAAGTACTAGCAAGGTCCCACACTCATTCGATTTCGATGACTTAGGATCTGGAAAAATTCGACGGTCAACGGGCTCCTTCGATGACCTAGAATTAAGCAAAAGCCACGAAAGCAGTAGCATCAGCAAAGAAACCGCAGATCGACTTGCGAAGCGCAAAATCGAGCGTGAGAAGCAAGAGAAAGAGAAGAAGCGAAAAACTGCCAAGTTGGACGATATTCCCACGTTCCTGTTTTGAAAACATGCATGCGTTAGTTCAGTTTGGCGCTTTGGAGCACCTGGTTATGCGATACCCCGGTTGTGGATATAGCTTATGACGGCTAATAGGATTTCGCTATCACTGCACTTATGACATCACTGTATTAGAGTTGTGACTTGTAAGAGTTCCTTGGACTTCTCGAGCTGTATGTATAATATGCCTCATATGTGCACCGATCAAGACTGGTTCGCCTACCGGGTACACCTTGTTGTAACAGCTCACGTCTCCGGTGACGTTATAGCGGACATGTACTGGTCAGGAAAGCCACGTCCATGAGCTTCCCACTCCACCATATTCGTCATCAACGGCTGCTTAACCGAACAACTTATCCAAAACACGGTTGAAAGGGTTGGTCTCTGGCTTCTCCACATACGTACGGTGGTACTCTTCAATCTCTGCCAGATCGGTAACCAAATCAGCTTCGTCCGCCTTGACCCACTTGGTCTTCTTGAGAAGCTTCCAGCCAACGAAGAGGGTAGGGAAGATGAAGACCCTACGCAAGTATTAGCATCCATCGGTACTCTCAAAAAGTTGGTAGGTCTACACACATCAAGTAAGAGAACAAAAACGAGGGCACATCCCAGCTGCCCTCCAAGAACACTGTATACCCGCCAACAAACGTCATGATGAACGTCGTGATAAGCCCATACCACGCCGCATAGGGCTGCAGCATGCCCTTGTACGGCAGCATGTTTCGATCCAGGCCTTGATCCTGACATGCCTTGTAGAAGCGCAGGAACGTAAAGCACATGACACTAAAGTTGATGAGCTGCGAGGCTGTCACCAGACTAACAAACCAGTTTAGCACAACAGCCGAGTTCTCGCTGAGCTGAAGGAAGGAAAGCAGGGCGATCATCAGGACGACGGCGACACAGTAGACGGGCACACCTTGCCGGGTACATCTGGTCAAGAACATGGGCGCTTTGCCTTCGAGAGCCAGACCGAAGAGGGAGCGGGACGCGCAGTAGACGTACGAGTTTCCGGCGGAGAAAGCCGAGGCGAGAACACCGGCGTTGACAACGTGTGGCAAGACCTCGATGCCGAGTCTGTTCATTGCGATGACGTATGGCGAGGCTGCTGCACCCGGCTTCATCTGTCCCTCTCTGAAGGCGCCAACGAGGGTTGGGTCGTCGTATGGCACGTTAATGCCGACAGCCAGCGAACCGAGCACGAAGAACGTAGTCAGACGGTAGAAAACGGCGTTGAACGCGCGGGGCATAACTTTGCGTGGGTTTTCGGTCTCTCCTGCGGCCATGGAGACGTAGTCTGGGCCGGCGATGGTGAAGGACGCCTGGATGAGGCACTGGAGGAAGCCGAGGAAACGTCCGAGATCGCCTTCGCGGTAGAGTTCAGCGAAGGAGCCGGGCTTCTGCCAATAGCGGAAGCCGTAGCGGTCTTTCTGTGGGTTGCCGCCCAGCATGGATATGAAGGTAAAGATGAGCAGGCCGATAATGAGCAGTACCTTGCCAATGGCGGCCCAGAACTCGGTTTCGCCATACCATTTCACTGCCAGCATGTTGATAACACTGTATATGTCAGCTTCTTTCTCTTGAGCGTACAGATTCCATGCAAGGCTCTACACATTTGTGGCATCGGCGGTGTCTGAGATGATGCATCGCGTGACCAGAAGGGAAAGACTTGCGCATAGAGGAAGATGACAATGGCAACAATGGCACCAGTGGGCACGACATCGCTCCAAAACCCGATGATGACATTGCACGCCACAATCTCAAAGGGCACGAGTGCAGCTTCGAAGACGAAGAAGTTCCAGCCAGCGGCAACACCGAAGGCGTCATCAACAAAGCGGCCCGCGAATCGGATGAAGGGCGAAGAGATGGGGAGGAACGTGACCATCTCAGCGATGCCTGATGTTAGCGTTAGCCATGGGCCCCGGCATCACGGCGCGAGCGAGCGGTGCGATGAGACTGTTTTTTGGGTGATTGGGAAAAACGCTTGGGGCATTGTCGCAGATGGGAATTGTAGTATTGGAGTTCAAAGACAGGGAGTCTCACTGAGCGTCACAGCCAAGATGACAGTACACCTGATGAGAAGATCAGCTTTTGTCGATTATTTGGAATAGAATAATGTGCTATGCTCTTCGTTGCGCCTTAAACCGTTCGGAGACTTACCATATTGTGAAAGCCAGGAATAGAGAGCCAGGCCCTCCATTCATCAAACCTCGGCCGATCTGAACATACAAGGCTGTTCCAATCGTACCTAAATGTACAAATTCAGTATGGTTCTCACACTCCGTTCGTATTTATGTCTTGCTTACCGCCAATACCGATGAGCTGGATGTGTCTGCTCTTCAACTTGCGGTGTGTCTGATCGGAGACAATCCTCAGAGACCCGGCAGAGCTGGCGGGATGAGGACTAGTATTGTAGTCGTTCTTCTCTTTATCAACAACATAAATCTGATCCTTGAGCTCGTAAGGACTGCCAGCAGCATAGTCATTGGCGGTGCCAGCCATTGTGTCTGAGTAGCAGGGATACTACTCAGGATCTGCAACTTCAAAGTATGGTTTCGAGATGTAGGGCAAAGCAATGCACCGAGGGATCAGGAATTGATTTCGGTCTTATAGGAAGTGGGCAAGGATCCGATCGTCGTCATGTGATAAGGGAGAGCAGAGAGAAGAAGTGCATGTGGTGATAAACCCTCAGCTGCTCTCTAGTGAGTAAAGTGCGCCCTGCATAAAAACCTGTCCTGTGGTAAACGGTGATGAACTGCGCTAGACTAGCTAACTCTCCTGGGCATTTGTAAACTAATCCAAGCTCCAGCCTGTCCACGGTCGAATCGAGGCCTGGTGGGGAGCGGTTTGAAGTCGAGCGGCCTGGTGTTTGCTCCCAGTGGGGCTGCTGCAGGCATATTTTATTCGCTCACTTCCTTCATTGGGCAAATACCGGGTACTGTTCTGTAGAGGGAAAAGATCGTGCATGTACCTGGTGCGCCTAATTGTTAGGTAAAAGCCCGGTAACAGCGTTTGTAATGCAGGGATCGAGGTACTGTACACCCAAAGACTGGTATGTGTAATTTCAAGCTGCACCGTCGGGTCCTTTCGCTTTCTCGAGAAGCATGGCTTCCTTCGTTTGAGTGCAACATCTTGGTGTGGAAACGTTGCCTATGGTTCCCTGCGAAGTTGCTATCGCGAGTAATTAACTTCCTATCGGACATGCCGATTCTTCCTCTCCCCATTTTGTGCGACAAGCTACAACTTACCCGTCTCGTGATCTCTCTTGGTCTGCAAGGCAACTCCAAGGATTAGCCATGACCACGGGATGTTACCTATGCCTCGATGGCTGCAGTGAATTTGGCGTTGCTGAGCTGGCGCATTGGCAATAGGCTTAGTTTGGGTTTGCTTCGTCTGGCGCTGCCCGCCAGAGGCTTGTCTTCACATCGTGGTGAATCGCTAGCTCGCACCAAAAATCCACTTTTCCGTCGCCCAATATAGCTCTATTACAGGCCTTGTGTATCGTTTGCGCGCGAGTCAAAATCTCGGTTTTGGCCGATCCAAAACTCTGCTGCTCCTTCCGCTGTCGTTGCCCCCATGAGGATCGTACCATGGAAATGCACCTCTACCATGTGACGCTAGCAGGCCATAGGATGGCGTGCTGTTGTCAGCCCTAAAGGTCAACAAGCCTCGCAATCCTTGAACCGACCTCTTTCTGTTCCCACGAAACCGCGAAGGGTTCTTCTACAGATAAGCCTAGGAATTTTGGTGGACGTGGATACCGTATAACGCATCTTGAGGTTATCCCGCGCGCCCGCTGACAGCTGGCGAAGAAGTAAAGAATATCTGCTTTCAAGGTTAAGCTTCCGACTATGAGGCCTTTACACCATCCCCTCAACGGGGCCATGGCGCTTATCTTATTCTGTGTGTATGTGTTGTGTATGTCCCGCTCGTGGAGAGGGCTGGAAGGAACAGGGTGTAGTATGTTGGTACCTAGCTGTCTCCGGGCACACCCGCAGAACGCACAGACATCTCATTCCAATCCCTGCGTGTCCCAGCTCTCCACAACAAGATTGGAATTACCGATGTTAGTCAAGCGATTGGAGAAGACCCAAAGCAGTTAGGCCGTCCTAGCATCTGATATACTCAAGCTGGACAGCGCGGGTATCTAGATCGATTTTCGAATGATAGCTCCAGGGCTGAAGACTCAACATACGCGGCAACCGCTCCAATGCTCAGGAGAAGGCTCGAAGCAAGAGCACGTCTGGTGCTTCCGTGAAGTTGTGAACGTGTGGCAGTCGCGTTATTCCCTATCAACGACATCGATCTGCGCGCGTGCTTGGTGTTCAGACAACGACATATAAATTAATCTCCGGCTCTGGTCGGTACATTGGGTCTCGGAACGTTGTGGCGTTCGACATGGTCCCTGGGCCTGGTGGTCATGTCATAGTTCGCTAGTTCGATCATTTATAAAGATACAGGTTAGAGGTACAGTGTCCGCTGATTAGGTATTGCTTCATCCATTCCCCCCTGCGATAACTCTGCTCCCACGCCGCTTTAGACTGCCATAGGCCGCCACTGCAGCTCTCTTCTAGAGCGAATCCCTACCAAGAGGCTTGCGCCTGACAGTCGGACTCGACGACAGTTGGGGCAGGTCTGCAGTGACGTCCTTCATGGTCATAATATCCGAATCGGTCGCTTGATCAAGTTCATGCTTCAGCTTGTCCATCGTCGTTATTTCTCCCAACCAGCGCTCTCCAGTCTTGTGATCAAAGTGAACTGGCTGTACCATTCCACCGTAGCCAGACATGTCTTGCAGCTTTGGCGGGTATATGATGGTAGTCTCTCTGCGTTCAAATCCTTCGTCCGTTATGTAGGGTTTCCCTTCTATGACTTCCGGCTCAGTGCGCCACTGGAACGGGGCCTCTGGAAGCTCTGTTTCCTTCTGGACAATGTCCCACCACCTATTTTTGCCTGTACGAGCTGGCAGCTCATCTGCAGATATCTCCATCAGGCCTTCACCTTTGGGGTTGGGAATGAAGTGACGTGGTGGGAGTACTTCTGTCTGAAGGACAGGTTGCAATCGGTGGTAGTAGGTATAGTTGTGAATCTCTCTGAAGACTTTGTGCTGGATGACCTCGTGTTCGTGCGGCTTGACAATCTCGTGTGTAACAGCTATGCGTGTGTTAGCCAATCCACCCTAGTAGCGTTTCTCCCTGGAGCCGGAGGAGCCGTGGGAACAGAGTGACTTACGAGGAGCCCATTGAGTATCTCGGTCCACATCTACCGTGTTTTTTAGATCCACAACACCAGCAAGAAGCGATCGTTGCTTCTCTTTCCAATCCTCACCACCGTCCATGCCGTTTTGGTCCGTGGTTATTGCGAGACCTGGAGAAGATTCATCGGCCATGTCCCGGCTAGCTATGTGCTCTCCCGGCAGCGCGCGGGCGAACCTATCGTCGCCATCCGAGCCTTGTGGTCGTCCTTTGCCCGAGGCAACTCCTTGGTCAGGTTGGCCACTTTTCTTCCAACCGTTCTTTTCGTGCGAAGAGCTTCCCCGTTGCGACCGAGAGCTATCTTTAGGGCCACTGTGCAAGGGCAGATCTCTGCTCACACCGTATTTCCCCGTCGCAGGTCCAGACGGTGCTGTACTACCTATGGTGTCGTAGTCTGTCTGGAGTCAATTTGCTGCGCAAAGCAGGATTTCACTATGGATGAGCTGCCAAACGTACCTGGGATGGCCGGAAGAGGCTTCGACCGACCTGTGTCGAGCGATGTTCGGTGGCGATTGATGTTCTTGTCAGTAACGTCTTCTCCGCGCCGGGTCTCGCTTTCGCCAGTTGGGAGTCGCCTGTCGCGATCCAGGGTCGCCTGCTGTTCGGCATGGGCGTCATCACCGGGAGCAAGGACGGGAAGGTAGGACCTGTAATCGGCCGCAATGGAGCCATTGATATCTGTATTTGGAGACTGGACAGAGTCGGCGGGGGCAGGTTGGCGGGTCATCGAGTTGTTCGCTCGCTCATCGCGGGCAGGGCTAAACGGCTGATCACGATGCGCACGGCGTGGGTCATGATCGGGAGTTTCAGAGGACAGCGGGCGAGCTGGTCGGGCAGGAGACGTCGCGTGCTGCTCGACACCACGTGGGCTGCGGTCTTCATGTTGCTCGTAGGATGCTCGGGGAGACTGAGGCGGCGTGGACTTGTTCCTCCTATGGAGAACGGCCTTGATCTTCTCTTTCATGCTGAGGTGATGTCTGGTGGGCCGAGGAAAGGAATAGGTGAGGGTGAGAGCTAGGTGCGGTGGAGTGTACCGCGCCCGAGCAGGCAAGACGCAGGCGAAGGCGATCTATGTGTGAATCTATGAGGCACGGCACGGAAGGCTAGACTAGATGACGCGCTCGCTTGAGAGCACCTGCGCACAGCTCCAATCAAGCAGGAACGAAACCGAAAGGCTGGCAAAGAGTTCCAGAAAGCGGCTAGCAAGGTAACACGTCTGCTAGGGACACCAGGGAAGCAGCAAACAGGATGCCAAGACGACAGCTTCGCGGCCGCCGTGTCTTCGCCAACTGGCTAACACGGAACTGGTGGCTCGAGTAGCCTGTTCCTACGGTGATCCTGCACCCTCTTCACGGCTGCGTCGGAAGTGGATGCATATCCTCCAGTGCCTCCTTGCCTACCATTTTCCCTTGGGAGCTCCTGCTCGGCAACGGCATGCGTGGCGTTAGCCATGACGTAGAAGCGTCGTCGGAGGTACATCTGTTTTGCGGGCCATGGCGACTGTGCTTGTGTACCGTGGGCGAAGTTCATGTAGCCATTGACGCGTTTGTGTGTCACTGTGGAGCTCGCGGCGGGATGACGACGAGGAGGGGAAAGTCACTCAGTCGCGGGCGGCTGCACTGCTGATCGCCATAGTGTACCACATAAGGACCATGGCCGGGCCTAGCCAGGCCGCCGGGACTAGTTACGAGTACGTTAGGTGCCGGAGCACGATCAGATGCAAGTAGTGGGCGCTGGTGGGGGTTATTCACGGCGTCGTGATGAGAATTCCATGTTTGGTGCTGGCGGGATAGATTTGTGATGTTGTTGTTCGGAAGGCACGGACGCAGTTGCCGTACCGTACTTCGCGTGCCAATGGTCCCCAGTGCCGAATGCTCCGACCATACCGCTCTCCCCTGTCCCACTGCCACTGCACCGCATGTGTTCAGAACAACAGAGTGTTGCGACGCCGCTGCAGGCTGTCTCAGGGACCAGTTCCTGTTTCTGGTGGCTTGCGTGCTGTGCAGTATGAGCGCATCGCGGAGACTGACTAGGCTCCTGGAAAACGCGGAGCTATACCTAAGGTGCTAGGCTATACTACTATAGTGCCCCTTCTCCACGTCAAGCCTACCGTCGGCCGACTGATCCGTCTGCTCTGTGGCATCAAACTACCCTCTGACGTACGCGACGCCGCCGTCATTGATGCAAGCCTTTGGACCCCTGCAGTCTGTCCAATGGGCGTTACGCAGGGCAGCGATCGAGACCTGGAGCTGCCTCAGTCCACTCTTCCTGCCCTATGATGAGACCACAGCGGGCAGCGCTTGCCGACTTCACCAGAACCTGTATCTGTCAATTACTGTCAATTACGTAGCTGTGCGTTTGACCCTTTGACCCACTAGCGCCCTCACTGTATAAAGACCTTCCTCCAACTTCTGTCTAGGTCTCCTCACACACTCCAACACTACTTTACCACCACCAGCTTCATCAAACAAGCTTACTTCAAACCCAATTCCTACATCCTCAGCAAACAACACCACCAACACAACACTCACAATGGACAAGGCGAAGGCTGCGATCACTGACTTCATGGGCCGTTCCGGTCACCACGACACCACTGTCCATGAGGCAGTTGCTCCTGCTGTCCAGCACGAGGTCGTCAAGCCCCACGTTCACGAGGAGGTCAACACCGCCGTCGACAAGGAAGTCCACCAGGACCACTACCACCGCACTGTCCAGCCCGTCCAAGACCGTGCTGTCCTGCCCGAGACACACGACGCCAAGCTAGGCAGTGTTCAACATCGCGAGTTCGACCACCGCGATAAGGACTCCACCAAGAGGCACCTTGTCGACGAGCAGGCTCGCTTCGCTGATGAGAAGCGCATCGACGACACCACTCACAGCCAGAGCGTTGCCCCCACTGTTGGCGGAGAGCACACTCACCACGTATGTTCAATTCCTTTACTCGATACTCATCAACACTGACGTCATCAAGCACATTCATGAGACCATCCAACCCGTTGTCCAGAAGGAGGTCATCCAACCCAACGTTGTCCACACCACCGTCCCCATCCACGAGGTCCACCACAACAAGGCTACCCACCACGATACCACCGCTCTGCCCGCTATGACCATGGAGCAGTTCAAGGCCAAGGGTGGAGCCCTCAGCGGCCGCGAGGAGCGCTATGACGAGTTCGAGGGTGTTCCCAAGAACATCGGTGGCGCTGGTTCTGCTGAGGGTCTCGACCACAAGCGTACCTCCCACAGCCACGAGCACGGTCGCCATGGTGACTTCGACGGAACCGCTAACCACGGTAACGTTGATCACCACGGGAGCACCCACAACCCCCTCGACCGCAACAACGACGGTAGGGTCGATACTCATGATGTGAAGAGCGGTAGCCATCACTCCACTGGTACTCACAACCCCGCCGACCGCAACAACGACGGGAAGGTTGATGCTCATGACCTGAAGAGCGGCAGTCATTCTGGCAACAACTACTCCGAGAGCCATGACCTCAATGATCCAGCTCGCAACAGTACGTTCTTGAACTTGTCCCACACCCGGATGCAATTGCTAACAACATTACCAGACAACGAAGGTGCTACAGGTACGAAAAACCCCAGCGGCCATGTGGTCGGAAGCAGCGATAAGGGTGACATGGAGCATCGTCCCAATGAGGACGGTAGCTTGCCCAAGGCCCTGACCGAAGACCGCTCCAAAGCCGTTCCCCATTCCCAAGCCCAAGAAAAGGCTGTATCCCACTCAGAAGAACACAAAGACCAACAATAGACAGGTCAAACCAAGCCCTCGATGAAGGACAAGCTCAACCCCAGTATGTACTTCCCATTCCCGAACATTGTCGGAATGATATACTGACTCATCTACAGAGGTTGATGCCGACGGCGATGGCAAGGCTGGTTTCATGAAATAAGTGCACAGCATGAGAGCGCGATCGATCATTATGACTGAATGCGAGATACCAAGGACACGCTCCTATGACTTTGTAATATTAGCCTAGTAATGACATGACCACACGGTCACATGACATTGACCCATCCTCGTTTTCTCATCCGTGAACTTGCTCACTTGGAAGCTTCATCTCATGGCTATAACTTTTTAACGCTGTGAGAACGCAAGCATTCAGAGATGTGATTAACTGAAGTCTCGGATTTGGTGTGTTTGCGTTCTCTGAGTACCGCGAATGATGGTGGTCGAAATTGCACGATCATTGTAGCACTCTCTCCGCCACGGGTAACCAGCCATCAATCGCGCTGTCTGTCGGCACCAATACCACCCTTCCCCCAACCCAACCCCCCAACTGCCCCACTCCTTCGGTATTAACATCAAGCGTTCTCACTGATGTAAGGTCGTGCTGATCAACTTGAGGGCAATCGTGGCTGTAGCGCTTAATACCAATCAAGACAGTCGCATGTGCAAACTTACTACAGCAAACTCAAATGCGGCATGTATTGCTCCCGAGCCCATGTATTCGCTTTGCTCTCTTCTTCAAAGCCCTCAACCTTTCGGCGACATTGCTGTCCCAGGTTCTGCAAACCTCCAGTCTTCCTGCACTTGATGTACAGTTTCCGCAAGAAAGCTTCTTCACTGCCCAAACCTTCAAACTTGACCTCGACACTACTTCCAGATGGGAGCTCAAGGGATTCGAGCCATGCTTGGGGCTCAGAGCCATATAAGGGCGGTGAAATTTGGGATGTTATCGTAACGTGTGGGAGGAAGCGGTGCGGGGATTTGAACTGTTTGGAAGTCTCATCGATGAGAGTGGGGAGAGTGTTGTTGAGGGGATGGTCCGCTGGTGGGAGGAGCCAAAGTGATGAGCCTGGCATATTTGCAAATAAACCTTTGGGGGGTTGTACTTGAGGATGTGAGGGAGAAAAGCAATGCCAGATCAAGTCTAGTCAAGCTTCATCCTCCTGGGCTCTCGTCCTCATTGCTTATTGGCTGCCGATGCCCCGTCGCTAGTGTCCGCGGCCCCACCCCCGCCCGCATCCGACGTCTACACCACGGCTTGCATGTGAAAGCCCGTATTGAGTGCGATGGGCGTTCCCACTTACTCGATAGCACCGCGTCTCCGCTGGTGTGACAAATGAACATGCGACATCTCGCACTGCGGCGCTGTCAGCCGACCATTATCCCGAGGAGCTCTACGCCATGCATGAAGCTGTGAGCGTGGTATTGAAGGCGTTTTGGAGTTTGCTCTTCTGCTTCTTCGAGGTGACGTTTTACTGGCAACGTGTGCGTCTTTTCCTACCCCTAGCGATTTCGGCGACTGTAACCGGCCCAGCTACTTTGGGATAGAAATGCTGATATGTTGAAGAAACTGTACGCGTGGTGGAGGCAGAAGAGCCAGAGAGACCTGTTGCTGGAAGCCATTAGCGATGCGCGACTGTTTGAGGAATGGGAAGCTGCGGCGTACAAGCTCGATGAGGTTCTCGACTACGATATGTGGTATGTCAATCCTCTTGGACGCCCTTCCCAACGAATACTCGCTGAAAGTTGATCACAGGCGGCAGACTGCCATAAGCAAAGACTACGACCATCGCCTTATCCACCAGCGTCTTTCCGCCATCTACGAAGCTCAAGAAGACAACGATATCCTCAGCCTCGTCAATCTCCTACGCAGCGGTCTCGTCCGCAACCTCGGCAATATTACAGCGTCGAAACTCTACAATCGTGCGTACGCCGGCACCAAACTCTTGATCGAAGATTATGTGACGCAAGTTGCCTACGCGATAGAGAACCTTACGCAGTATCCTACCTCAAGAAACTCGGATACGGCCTTGTCGAACCAGGCAAAGCTGGATGTTCTGCACGATACACGGCAGGCCTTTGGGAGATCGGTGCTCGTATTACAGGGCGGCCAGGTATTCGGCTTGTGCCACCTGGGCGTCGTGAAAGCACTCCATTTGCGTGGCCTGCTTCCCCGTATCATCGCAGGGACCGCTACAGGCGCTCTCGTTGCAGCCCTCGTAGGCGTCCACACAGAAGATGAGCTGTTGGAGTTTCTGACAGGAACAAACATTGACTTGACAGCCTTCACAAATCGCCCATACAGAAACAGAACTGGGGGAACGACATGGGCCGGAACTCTCATACGACGCGTCAAAAGGTGGTGGAAGGAAGGACACTTCTTGGATGTCGGAGTGCTAGAAGAAGTGCTGAGAGCCAATGTCGGGGACTTGACGTTTGAGGAGGCTTATGCGAGGACGAAGAGGGTTCTAAACATCACGGTCACGACTAGTAGTGGCGGCGGGGTACCGAATCTACTAAATTACCTCACAGCACCTAATGTTGTACGTATACTTGTACAACCAGTGTTAAAAAGCAATTCGACTAACAAGCCCTCAGCTTATCTGGTCCGCAGCCCTTGCCTCAAACGCTACGTCCTCGTCGACCCTATACCACTCCGTAACGATGATGTGCAAGGACGAAGCAGGAAACATCGTGCCATGGTCCCCAGCCTCTAAAACAACCTTCCGTCCCTATACGCATGCCTCATATCGCGACCGCGAATCACCCCTGCATCGTATAGGCGAGCTCTTCAACGTGAATCACTTCATTGTCTCGCAAGCACGACCCTACCTCGCCCCTTTCCTACGCTCCGACCTACACCACCCGAACCCCAATCAAGACGGTCGCTGGAGACTAAGTATGCCCATTCTTCGTATCGTCGTCTTGGAGGTCCAACACCGATTGCATCAACTCGATGAATTGGGCTTACTCTCCCCCTCAATTCGCCGTTTCCTGCTCGACGAGAATATCCCTGGGCCCAGTCTGACACTGGTGCCTGAGCTCACACCAAGTGATTTCTTCAAGCTACTTGAGAATCCTACCAAGGAGGCGATCGACTATTGGATACTAAAGGGTGAGCGGAGCGTGTGGCCGGCGGTTACGGCGCTCAAGATTCGATGTGCCATCGAGGTCGAGCTGGATAGAGGTTATCAGCTTGTCAGGCGAAGGAAGCCGTTTGACCCTGTTGCGTTCAGTAGTCATGGAGCCGGTGGTGGTAGCGGGTTGAAGAAGAGCGGGAGTAGAGGGGAAGTTCAGTCTGCGCATGGGTACGAGGTCGATGATAGAGGTACTGCGAACAGGAGTAGGCCGGCGAGGGCGGCGAGTTTTGGGGGCAATGGCATCTCATAAGCAAGTGGAATTTGATCTAAGCTCTCCTGGTTAGCTTGAGTTGTTGTGATGTGAGAAGATGCCGAGCAGGGTGCCTTATATACACCTGACTGATGTACATGGCGCCTGTGTTGCCAAAATAATCTGCTCGCCTTCACCCAGCGGTACGCACATGTACTTGTCGAAAGTATCTTCTTGGCTTTCGGCCTTACCAGCGCAGCCGCAGCCTTCCTAGTGTAAGGGAGATTGTAGAGTATTTGCAGGGCAAAGGCTTGTTAGAGGTGCAGAAGTCGTAGAGATTTTAGACGAGACGCTGTAGTTTCCGCCTTGCATTGCATTGTGGAGCCACGGGTGTTGCGGATGGGGGCATGAGACGGGGTATGCAAAACATATCAATACTTTAGGTCTGCTCCTAGGTCAAGATCATTGCCTGTCTACTCGTCGAAGCAGAATTCTTCGCTCCGTTGTATAGCTAATCTTCTACGGTACAGGACTGATTTGACACAAGAGGTGCTAAGTTTAGATGCTGTTGACTTAGACAACCAGTCTGTCGACTAATGCATCTGTAAGAGCCTAAGAGGTATGACCGTGGTCGATATTCAAACACATTTTCCGGTATAGGTACATGGGCCGAGCAACCAACAAGGAGACTGTCTCACCTGAGTAACATTTACACCCGGGCCCAGAATATCAGTCAATCAATCAGACACCCTACTAACCACTGACTGTCGCTAGAATCCACTCGCCCTCTGTCTAGACTCTAGCAGTCTCTATGTATGCATCTCGCCCTCGCACTACGGAGGACTAACACCACGATTGCGCAGTCCACCTGCACACCCCTACGTAGGTATCAAAAGCGCCACGTCGGTCTCCACAAAAGAAACGGGCTGTCGTGCAACTATTGGGTCGTGCCGCCACGACACAAGCTTACCATCAGAGTCAGCATTGTATACCTACAACCGGCAACACCGTCCGAGCAAAACAACGCATCATACATGAAAGCCACTCTAGCCAAGCGCGCTGACTAGCGCGCGAACAAAAAGATTCTTAAATGAGCATGAGGAACTATATACTAGGATCGAGCATCTTGATGATCAACAAGACTGACAAGTGGGAGATTGTCACGACAGTGGGCACGGCTCCACTCGGAGACTTTTTTTTGCAAAGAGGTTGAAGGGCAAGGGGGGATGTGGGGGTGGGGGGTGGGGGGGTGTTGCGTACGCGAGATGATTTACACAGCAGAGAGGAAATAGGGTATGGGTTACGGCATGATGTGAAAAGTATGAAATGAGTAAGTTTGTTGCAGTTGTGTGGAGAGCGTGTCAGTGTAGACGGGGAGACCTTGTTGGATGGCTTACATGAAGATGGAGATGGTGAGTCAGTGACTATTGTGGAGGCGTGCGCTGGGATCAAGGGACCACGAGAGGAAAAGTGGGGCTACGAAGATGGGGTAGCGGACGGGCAACGGTTGCTTGCATAGAAAGAGGTTGGGTTGTTTTATGATTTGTCGAAAGAAGAAAAAGGGAAAAGGGGAAAAACGCATTGGTGGGCAGGCCATTTTTGTCGTACCGTTGGCGGGTGTCGAAAAAACAATCTGGATGGACAACGGGCAGCCGCCCCAGCCGAGGAGTAAGGCGTAAAAAGGAAGAAGCAAAGGTACGGAGTACACTGTGGGAAACGTCCCCGATGTGGGAACCAACAAGTAGTTTTTTAGTATAACTACCCTGGTTCAAGTATAAATAAAGTTATAAACAAAAAAAAACATGGCTGGGAAGGTTCGTATTCACATGTTTCAATATCGCCCATGGCCAGAAGTATAGCGCTCAAAGTAGAAAATTGAGATTTTCGCGCGCGTCTGCTCCGTGACAAAAGAAAAAGAAAAGAAAAGGACCCTCTCTTGGATCATAGTCCTCCGCCTTGTGATAAACGAGACTTGCAACTTTGCATCCCGCGTGCCGCTCACAACCCATCAGCGCCCAGATCCCGCTTCAACATATCCAAGATTCGCAAACCATCCAGCTGCTCTTCCGCTCCTTGATCCTGTTGCCCAGCACGATCCCCTTCCTTCAACCGTCTCAGCATCTCAGGGTCAAGCTCCTTCATCAGGTCATCAAATTCTTTTGCCTCCTCCCCTTCCTGCAAAAGGTACTCTTCCTCCAGCATAAACTCGTCCGGTAACGGCGCAACAGAAGTAGGAAACATGTAAATAGTCGGGAACTCGAGGAGGGTGCGACCGCGCAAGCTTTCGGCAATGGTGTGGCATGGCTCAAGAGGGATGAGGACACGGCGACTGGTGCTGGTGCGTGGTTTTAGTAGAAAATACCGATGCTGCCCATGGCCCACGGGCTGCTCGTCTGGCCCATCATGGCTAGGGCCTCGAGTGTGCGTTTCTGCCATGTCCGTGTGTCTTTTGGAGGCTTGGTCTTGTTGTTCTCGGGGGGATGATGCTCGCCTGGGAGAGACTCGCTCTGGCTTCGCATCGTTGACTTGGAGCTTAGAGTTGACTTTGAGTCGTTGAAGCGGCTCGATCTGATCCTCTGAAGTAGACGGGGCGACATCTTTGATTTGTGGATGGTCTTGGTCTTGGTCCTGGGCTTGCGAGGGTTTGCTTGTTGTAGGCTCTTCAGTATTTAGCTTCCTCTTCTTAGCTTTACCGCCCGTACCATGCCGCACAAAGGGTTGAGCATCCTTTATATGTTGTGTAGAAGATGTCTCGGTAAGGACGCGTTGCCCAATGTGATCAAACCACTCGATCGTCCAAACTGCATTCTGCCGGGCCCTCCTACAACAAAGATCAGCAATCTTACGTGAGCGTGCTAACGGAACGCCTTACTTAGTACTAGAGAGATGCGACTTGTTTTCCTTCTGTCTGCTCAAGCCTTGTGGCGCTCGAATGATGTTGACACCAGCCGCAGCCTCAAGTTTACTGAACTGAACACCAGCGCGCTGGCTTTTCGATTTTGCCTCCGATGGGGCACCAGCAAATGCGGTACTAGCGACTTTCTCTGCTTTCTCGAGGTTCCGCTCTACACCGGAGAGAAAGTTGAAGTCGTGATCAATACCCGCTGGTGTTACTAGCTGAGACTTTTTCATGAACTTTGTTGGATCTCGTTGCCCGGAGCATTGGGCCCATTGTTGGTGACGCTTGTAGCATGGCAGTGAGCATGTGCGTGCGGAACAAGCCGGACAACGGTATTTAGATTTGTTGGTGTTGCTGTCAACGTCAGCTTTGCCTATCGTGTCTCAGTCTTTGCCCCGTTGGCAGACGCAGGGAGCGAAAGCTTATGGGGCTAGCAGGATGATCGCTGCCCAACATTGACGGAAAATCTCCATTCGGCACTTGCGATGTTGGAGAGGGCCGTTGACTATAAACATACCAAATGCTACACAGCTCGTTCAGCAGCGTTGCGTCGGACATATCGGACATGTCGCCTGGCGGACGTGGTACAAGTCCCGTGATACAGACTGCTAGTTCCCGAGGTCGTTCTTGCGAATCTTGTCAGATCTGTAGCGCGACGGTTGCTATCGCTATGGACCAAGCGCATCAACAAGACGACCGTGGAGGTGTCAACTGCGGGCCTGGATGTTTGGCGGAAGATGCCGTTGAGTGCGTTGATGAGGATTACAGTAGCGGCGTCCAAGAGTGACGGGTCGTGACGAAAAGATTCGTAGCGTCGTGCATGAGTAGTTCGCAACGCCGCTGAGCTCCCAACACCCTTGAACACCTGTATGCTACTCTACAGTACAACGCAATGCAAGCCCTAGGAGCTTTAGCAGTCTCTCGCGAGTCACATATCTACGGTGAGATCAATTTCTTGACTTTGTTAATGAATCGGGCTGATCTCTTAGAGTTAGAAGGCGCTTCTAGCCTAGCTTGGATGGTTTAGGTTAGCGCGAAAAGCGAGCATTTCAACTTTGCGTCCCGAGGTCTGCGAAACACGACAATGACTATGCCCTCCTCTTCTACTCCGTAGTGGGTACCGATCACGAAACTCGTTGAACAGATGTATTTTATTGCCATGCGAATCCTAACGAAGATCAAAATTTGCGAGAAGCCATCCTGTGGCGGTGGGGTCAGCCGGGCTCCGCCAACACATTCCGCATGCAAGACCGACTGGGAGAACCCTTCTTCTTAAGCAGCAGCATCGGAGTTTACTCCACGCCAAATTACATCGAGCTCCACCAAGCGCTGATCAAACGTCGTCCCCATGGTGCGGAATCTGCGCTTGCGGGCCTCTACAGTTGTTGAGGAGTATAATAATCAAGTCGTTCTCGTCATGCTCGGTCAAGACTCAAGGCTGCAAATCTCCCAGCCTGCCAGCCAGATGGACATCCCTGGTGTTTCAGCATCACCAACAGCCGTCAGGACTCAGGGGCCTGAGTCGTTCGGTTTTTTTAAAGCATTTCCACTTGGAGGCTGGCCGAGTCCGAGCTGCAAGTGCGGGCGGCGGGAACTCTGTTCATGCAATGTGCACGTTGCTGTGAGCACACACGCCGCAGAGGTGCGCATCGTGCCGACCTGCACAAGCACAAGGCTTGCCTATGATTCGAATCAGGCCCAAAACGGCACGCAGCATGAGACCACTCCGAACCGCGCTATTGCCACCAGCGGCCTTCTTTCGCTGATGCCGCTGCACGCACGCACGTTCACATTGTTGATCGAGTCGTGGCGCCCCTACCATGGCTGCGGGCTCGGCGTGGGGTCCTGGGCTGCAGGAACCATCACAGCAGTGTAACAGTACTGTGTATGTGCGTACAGAGGACAAGGCCATGTTCAGCAGTGCACTCTGCGCCTGCGCTCCCAGCACAAACAGCATCTGTCTGGCATTGATTGCCGTTGCCGCTGTCCTCGAGAAGACTGGGCCGGCCGTTATCCCCAAAGCGCCCCCTGACAGCGCCGTGTACCGTGCTCTGAGACGGACGCTGCGGATTGGCAGGGGTGGGCTTCTCATTTCGTCGAAGCGAAACTTGTAAATGCCACCCCTGCTAGCCTGTCGGGTCGTTCTTCCCCCAGCATCCAGTCCGCGCGCTGCGGCAGCGCTCCCCAAAAGCCATCATTCCCCCTTGCTGCCACCCTCCTCACTGCCCGCAGCAAGGTGATTCCGGCGCCCTCAAGTCACCGAGTGCGTGAAAGTACTCTCGTTGCAGCCCATCTTGCTCTCGCCGTCTGCCTTTTGGACGCCTCCTCCGCGCATCCTCATGTCCTCACAGTTATAGCTGTCCTAATAATTCCTGCATTCACCCGCCATTCTTCCGTTCTCTACCATTATCCTCGCACGGCTATCTGATAGGACCGACGCCGAACCGCTATAATGGCACCTTCTTTGAGTCTAAGACCTCGCACTGGCGAGCGTCCTCCTACGAGAGACAATGGCGACCACAGCCTTATCATTCCCAGCCGGACATCTTCCCTCCACTCGAGGATTACTCAGCCGCTTCCTTCAACCTTGAACGTCAAGCAGGGTGCGAGAAGCCCGAAGACGCTTACTCATGCCTACATGGTGTGCGGTGTTGGACGCGAGCCGTCACAATGGGTGAAGGCGCCTGCACCCACCCAGGGCAAGATCGGACATATGAAAGGAGCAGTGGGTACTTTTTGGCTTCCTGAAATTTTGGGAAGCAGTCCGAGATTGGAGCAAGACAATGAAATCGCAAGATCTCTCCATGCTGCTATGCGAGTAGGTTTCATCTCCAACGCCAGGGTTATGAAGTTGCTAATGCGTGTCACAGGCATGCTTTCCTCACGACGTTGAAATCTGCACAGGCAGGAACCAGCCACACTGCGTGCACCATTCCTATGTGCTACAACAGGACTCATCACACACTCTTTACGGCATTGCACTCCGCGTCTGGTCTCGCGCTGACGAGAAGAGGGCTGAGACGATTCGGGACCTACGCAAGCGAATCGAGCCCGACTTCTTTGACAATCCAGAAGAGACCTATTGGATCCCCTACTGCCTGAGCTTTCTTTCCCGGTATCCGTTGTACAACCTGCTCGGTGACTACCTTCGCGGCATGTGGATCCACTGGAACAAGGCCACGAACCTGTTCCACGCTGAGGAGGTATCTCGCATTCTGAGCTTCCCCGCCCCCCGGCTCAACGATTTGGTTCGCATCGACATGAAGGACTATGCGCTGTGCTACCAGTTCCCGTCTTCGCCAACCGGATTCCAGAATTTCGCCATGTGGCCCCTCTTCACGTGTCTGTCCATCCCGAACATCGTGGGCGTAATCGAGGCGGCTGTATCCCCGACGCGCCGAATCATCTTTACTAGTCACTACCCCGCGATGCTCACTATCGCAGCCGAAACTGTGCGCTTCTGTGTTAGAGTGTACGAATGGAGCGGTCTGTATGTACCCGTCGTCCATGCGCGTCATGTCAAGGATCTGGTTCAGGAGCCGGGTCCGTACATCCTCGGTGTAACCTCGGAGTGCCGATCGCTGTTCACGGCCCCCACCGATGCCCTTGTCGTGGACTTGGACCGAAACTTTGTCTTGACTTCTAGCCCCCCGACGGCCCTTACAGCGGGACAGAGGACCAAGATGATCACCCGTCTTACTCAGGCACTCAATGGCGAAGTGTCTCCCACTGGTGTGCCACAACATCTTAGATCGGCATACGGCGGCGGCAAGCTCATTCCCGCGGGTCAAATAATTGTGATGCGCGGCGAAGTGGAGAGTATCCAGGACCCAGATTGGTGGACTCAGGATGCCGTCATGTCGGTCATGGACCACGTCTGCGAGAAGCTGGTATGTACTCAGCCGCAATTCGTTTGTGCTGCAGCAACCGCTAACGACGTATTACAGGGTCGAAACACCGGTGTGAAGGCAATCTTCGGCGGCTCCGTCAAGAAGCCACTCATGACCAAGGTTTCCATGCGCCACCTGAATGAGATCGTCCGGGAGCGCAACCAGTACTCGCGTGATGCCCAAGAAGCTTGGCAAGATTTTATTAACCTGAAGGGCCGCATGGACACCGAGCTCGGCAAGGTCACGAAGCGAAACAATTTCTTGGTTGAAGAGCTCGAGAGCTGGAAGCAGCAGTTCCTCAAGTTTCAGGCCTTCGCCGAGCAACTTACCAAGGAGACTCAAGATCTCAAGGTTAAGATTGAAAACCACAAGCGTGAGAACCGTCGCCTCACCAACCTCATCGACCAGCAGAAGGATGACGCAGCGAGACTTACCATCCGCCTCTCCGGTACTGAGAAGCAACGCGATGATGCTCTGGAGGCACTTGTACTCCAGCAAGAGATTGCTGAGGAGCTCGAGCGCGAGAGGCAGCGGAACAAGAAGGAGCTCGGGGCCCTCCAACACACCAACGGTGCTATTTTGCGGCAGCGGGACGAGGCGCAACGGGTCGTGCTTCATCTCCGTGCTCTCATTGAGGGCCAAACCCACCACATGGAGCACATCGTCAAGTCACTTAACCAGGACGACATGTCGAACTACATCGAGGCTGGCTTCGAAGACGTGCCTGAGGAAGACGAAGAGGAATTCGAAGATGCCGAGACTGTTGCTCACGCTTCTGTCAAGGACAAGTCTGAGGTTGGCACCATTCGCGGCGTAGCTGGAGTAGAAAGCCGCCAGGGATCAAGAGCCAGCACCGCGCAGGGCAGACACCTGGATGGTGAGGATGTCACACCAGACATGGAGCAACGCTTGCACCACAGCCCAGCTCGTAACTCAAAACGCTTCTCAAATCAATCCATGGTCGACGTTGCGGACCGTGTGCTCCGCGACAAGACCGACGCGATCGCGTACATTATCCGCAACATCTCGGAGCAGTGCGCCGCCGCGGTTGAAGGTCTCCAGCTCGCCCAGCGTGCCGACACAGAAGAAGATAACCAGAGCGAGCGTCGCAGCAGCATTGGGCAAAATTCCTCTGCTGGTGGACACGCTCAATCTACCGTCGGTAGCGAGTATGGCGATGAGGACAGCATGCTGCGCCCTGGCCGCGGATCCAGTATCCCTCCTACCCCCGACCTAAGCCACAGGTCCAGCACCTCCATGTCTATGGCTAGCGCTAGCACGACACCAGACCGGACAAGCCTGCAGCACAGATCGCACGATATCCCTGTTGTGCCTACACGCATCATCGAAGATGATGATGATGCTGAAGGTAACAGCGATCTCCATGCTGACATGGTTCCCGTATCGAAGTACGCGACGCCCCTTCAGCGACCGACCACCGCTTTGCGCCATATTTCACGTTAAAGAGTGCATGACAGCCACCGTGTACTGCATTTGTCATTGAGCTTTGTTTTATCATTAGCGATCGAGACGAGATTAGCATTGATGCCCTTTTCCTATTTTTACTCTTCGGCGTCGGTGTTTGGACGGGGCTACTTGCCTTCGTTACTATCCTTGAGTATCCAACCCCAAAGAGCAAGTTTGACATGATCATTTTGGGTATCTTTCCTTGTGTTCTTGTTGTTTTTCCAACATACCCGAGGAAACGCAGAAGCAGAACGAGAAGTTTGTGGATGAAAAGCTGTTCGGGAGAGAATGAGAACCACAGGCGCTCATTCTTGTCTTGAAGGAGGAGGGAAGAGGTCTGCACTGGATTGCTTCTGAGACATGTGCGCTGGCTCTACTTTGTATGAAATGTTTGTAATCTTGTTTTGCTTAGGATAATACCACTTGCTTCTTTTTACTTTTTTTCAAAACTTGAGCTTTACTCCACTACACTCTCTTTGTGTTCACGCCAACATATCTTGTCGTCGTGTGTGATACTTGGCCCTGGTCTCTGGCCGCGTGATTCGACAAAAGGGTCTTTTGGCATCAGCACTTCCTTCGATGCATATATTGTGAGAACATGTCTCCGAACCTGCACGTCAGATTCCCCCAAACAAAAAACCCCTCTTCTCGCCATCAGTGGCTCATTTCATGAACAAAACTTATAATAGATATCGTCCACCTCCCCCTCCCAAAAGAAACAAAGAAATCCTTTGATCCAAATCTTTACCTGCAACGCCACGTTTTACCTAACACTGCAGCAGCAACAGCAGCAGCTCGAAAGCACTTCTTTACACATGTACACGTGACCAGCGTACCTTTCACACTTTATGCTCATGCCCCACGCCCTGTTAGATCGCTCCCTTATTATCTATCGTGTTTTGCTTTCATGGTAACAATGTGTGGATAGGTATGCTGTAGCTACATTCCTAGCCATGTACACCTAGCTAGCTACCTGGTATAATTTACTGCGCTTTTTTGCTACAGAATGGAGTTAGGTGTAGTGTAAGTGGGTTTATGGACGGGCTTTGGAGGAGTGTATACAGCGAGGGGAGTCTTTCTACTTTGGTTTGGTTAAGGTAGAGAAGGGGAGGGGAGGGGAGGGGGACAAGGTTGTAAGTAAGTTTGCGGCGTGGGTATAGCAGGTTGGGAGTGTGAGTGGAGTGTGATGTTGTAGTAGGAGGACGACGAGTAGCAGACGTAAATGGATACAAGTAATTCGCATTAAATTGTAGCAGAAGAGTGTATATGTGCTGAGATTTAGTGGTCTACACTGTACAGTGTACATGTAGAGCTTTAATCGGTTATTTTTAGAGTATACATATGCTGGTTACTTTGATGATGAAGGATGAGATTAATGTGGCATGGCGCACTACCTAGGCCCTTTTGATTGAGTGAGGAAGTGGCTTGTGTTGCAAGCCCGCACTCCTTGTCTAGACTCTAAGTATAGCCATGTGACAGGTCCAGCTGCGTGGACGTTATCATGGCTGTACCGCTCTCAAGCTCCGACACGACATGAACCTGAACAGAATGTACGGTATGAACTATGATTGGAGAATGGAACCAAACAGGAAACGAAGCCGAAGCCGACCACGTGCTGCGCGATTGGTACCGCTTTGTTTCTTGGATCAATTCTTCGCTAAACTTTGAATTCAGCTAGTGTTTGGGGCTTGCCAGTACTTGCAGATGACGGGAAACATTTGTAGATCCCAACGGGTATTGCCTTGGTTGCTTCCAAGGAAACAGAGGTCGCTTTATGTAATTACCGCTCAACTGGGGTCGATGGAATACCACTCCAATCATTGGTAGAAGCGCTTGTGGCTTTTTGCCTCGTGCCATGGCGGCATGCTTCGAGCACATCCTAACGCTGACAATTGTATCGCCATGAAGGATTTCCAAAGATTGGCTATGACATGTGAGACATCAGCTCTAGTTGGAACCTTCCAAACGCCAGGTCATGGCGCTCCATCTTATTACTGTCATGTGTCCTGTATCCTGGAAGCTCGGCAGGTGAAGCTGCCTCCGGGTGTGCCACATACATGTGGTTCGGTAAGTGAAATAACAGGGGGGAGTGGACCGAAAGGCTCGACGGTACCTAAGAAAAGATACGATAATCCACCAGTCCAGAGATAGTTTGACTGTCGCGGTTCTGGATGTTTTCCTTTTCCCTTGTACTACATAGCAGTTTCATGACTCCACTGCTGTACTACGCAGTACCAGCCACCTCTGATTTCCTACATATACTGTTCATAGTCACATACAATATCACCTCA